>CM060705.1:53615875-53693948 GCA_030686995.1 Artemisia argyi
GATCTAAAGGATTTCTAATTAAGGTATACACAACAATGACATTAATTTTTCATGAATGGAGCTGCAATAACTGATGTTGATTTGAAGTGTAGAGGAGTCACCTGATAAGCGAGAGTATATGAATTGTTTATCTTTCTTCTCTCTAGTTCCTCCATTATTAAATCTACACATTCCTCCATCTCAGCCTTGTATGGATCACCGGCTTCTTCAACATATGCAACTGGCACCCCATGAGCACTAAAGAAAATCATTACCTGTACCCATCATTTGCAATCAAACTTTACATATGAAGAAAATGCACATATTATGATAGCTAGTCCATATGAAAATAAAGGTCAAAAGTATAGATATCGTACCTTCTCAGGACGGTCAAAGCTTCTCAGCTCGGTTTCAATCAAATCAGCCATGGCTTTTATGTATCCCTCACGCTGGTACCAAGAAGGTATTACTGTGTGCTGCATGTTAACAAGGTACTCGTCCTCTCTACGAATTCCAAAATATATATATATATATATATATATGAATAAAATTTCGGAAATAATATATGAAGTAACAGTCACATGAGTGACAGTAATATGAGCCATTCTTCACCTGAAGATACTTTCGAGGAGTCTAAGGCTCGAACCACTAGTTGATATCGAAAATTGAGGATAAAGAGGGAGAACAACCAACTTGTTGACTCCATCTTTCTTTATCTGTAATTGCGAAAAAACAATGAACTGATTAATAACTATATATATTTATAATAGCAGACCTTGAAACAAAAGAAGCAAAATGACATAGACTGACTTACCTTATATTGACAAAGAGGGATATAATAACAGCAATAAGCGGATGAATCACAAACTACCGATTACCCGACACACATATATATCTGATGCCATCGTTCTAAAGATCAAATCAAGCTAGATGATTAACCTTTTGATACCTAATTTGCTAAGCAGGGAGTTGGGACGTTCAAACGAAAACGCAAGAACTCCCTTTAAACTATAAAAGAAGGTGTCTAGGCTTATATAAATATATGATAACAGAGTTTGGGGTACTATGTTATAAGATGACTAATTCTTGGATCTGTGTCCAAGAAAACAATGAATCTTATGATAAAGAACATGGATATTATGTTCTGTAATATCAAAATTGTTAAGAGGTTTATGAGCATCATGTTTCATGTAATATCTGTCTTATTCATAGTTTTGAGTAAACAAAGAAAAAACATTTCAAACAAAACATATAGTAAATAATTCCATGCATTTAGAAAGTTAGTGTGCAAAAACAACATTTATAGCTTCCAATAGACTTGGTAGAACTCAAAGGATCATAACGAACATGCGAAAGGGCCCTCATGAGATCTAGACTCGTCCATGGTTAGGAAAGGAAAAGATACATCCAATTTGATATGAGCCTCAAAAAAATGATACGACCTACAAAAGTGTAGGTTAAAGTTTTTTGGATGCTCTACACGACAATGAACTAGTCGGCTATTACCTTCTGTCAAATATGCATAAGAATTTGTGAATAAGCATGATAGTTGGCGAAAAGGATGGTTCAGCTAGTCATGTCTCTAGCATTATTACAACTATATCAAAAGCTTAGTACTCACACATGTTATGATAAACAATGATAGTATACTAATAATCAAAATAGGCCAATAGTATTTAATTAGCTAAGAAACTCTATATAAAGGAACAGAAAACGTAACTATTCATAATAAATGGGTAGAGACATAATTTCGTTCGATATTCAAACAAGCATATTTATTTAAAACCCTAACCAACAGAACAAACAAGATAAATCCCAACAAATGTGAGCACTTCATTTGCAAAAAGTGTTCCATATTGAAATGGACTTTGGTATTTAGACCAATGTTCTATCTATTTATCTAAATTTCATGGGAAATTATTTCCTCCCTCAAGTTCAATTACAGCACAAACTCTTATCCTACGTACTCCACCCGAAATAAGTTATGCCAAGTTCATTTAACAAGACTGCAAGAGAAAGAGAAAAGAAAATAGAATTTCATTCTGATGCTAAACATTAGATTCATGTCAACAGATTATGCAAATAAAATATGTCTGGCCCACATACCTGCTCGATTGCTTCCTCAGTGAATGGGTGCCAGTACCGCATGCCAACGTACACTTCTGCTGGCACATTCTTATCATAAAGTGCCTTTCTCAACTCCTTAGCCTGAATAGATGCCAAAAATACAACAGCATACCCATTGAGACATCCGCCCAAAGCAACAATTCCATTATGAGTAAATAACAATTCCATTATGAAGCATACCTGGTCATCAGTTATTTGGCGAAGAGGAGACCCGCCGCCAATCGCAGCATAACCCTCCTTGCTTTTTGGTGCTCTAGCAACAGATATAAATTGTGCCAAAGGCTTTTGAAGAAAACGGAACAATCTTGGTAATCGAATAATATCCTGTGTAGTTGTAAGTTGTCAAAACTTTGGCACTTCAACAATTAGAATATCTAGAAAATAGAGATACATTAGACAGAATAGTTCCCTATAGTGCTAAGAAGCCCAAGCACCCATTTTTAATTATTCAAAAGCCAGGGGCAGCATGATGGGTTTAGGAGGGGCTTGATAATGGGTCAAAACAGGTTCAGGTTAAAACATGTAATTTCTAAGTATGAGTTGATCGAAATTAGGTTGACCAACAAGAACTTCTAATCCAATTCAACTTTGAAAATAAATAACTAATGTGTTAATTATGATTCCATAAACAAGTATATTCTATATGTTTAAATATTGTTCAGACAGTTTTCAACATGTTTGACCATTAATTAAACCCACTGACGCATTCTGTGCTTAACGGGTTATTTTGAATTAACCCACCTGAGATATACACATACCAAATGAACTCTTCTGTAATTAATAGTTCGAACTTGACACTTCTATTCAAATGGAAAAGCCTTTCACTTTGCATAAACTGTAAAACCAAGATGAAAAACAAAGACAAAAGGAAATAGGAAAATACCGGGTCTGCAAAAAGATTGAATAAAAATGGTTGCACATCATCAAGAGTCTCAGGACCTCCAAGGTTGAGCAACAACACTCCTATCTTTCCATCATTGACAAAAGAAGTCGATGTGTCTTGTGTACTTGATGTCAATAACGCCCTCAACTGCTTTGAATCTTTGTTGAGTGGCTTTCTTAATAGCAACGATTGTTTTTGAGACCACCCAAATGTACGTCTATGTTTAGAAATGGTAACAGATGAGTTGCCAACATCAGAAGATGCCTCCGCTTGCAGCACAACATGAGATACCCCTTCATTCAAGCAAGCTACTCGTGGCAATATTCTGTCAAAGACAAACTATCATTCCGAAACTTACAAAATACAATGACTTAATTAAACTTTCTATAGTTAAGTATCACATGAATTTACGTACCAATAGATGTTAGAAACTAGAACATATGAAAATTGTAGCATTCACTTATTTGGAAAGCTATGAATTCAAAAATACCTATATGGCACTGCTATCATACAAACTATTGACAACATTCATCCACCTTAGTTATTACTGATTATTATACGGTATATTTATTATTGATTATTATACGGTATATTAGAGATTTAATATGTATTTATCAAATTACATGTCAACTCAATCACTTGTACCTAAATTTAGACACAAAAGACTTGAATCTTGTTAATCAAATGATAATCTACACAGAATTTACCCAGAAACAGAAACGAGATACTAAAGCCTTAAACAAGCGAACTGCAGATAGAAAACAAGAAACAGACCAGATGCATAAACCCAAAGAAACTATAAATCAGAACAAACAAAAAATGAATCTTCATGGATGAGCAAGAACAGCAAATCCCAATAAAAGTGACCACTGCGATAAAAATAGGAAACAGAAAAATAAACCCAAATCCAAACAAAAAAGGGTTCTGCTATAACGATAAAGAGCCTCAAATCCGAACAGAAAAGACAAGTTTGAAACAAACTCAATAACCCTTTTGAGAAACAAGCAGAATACCAAAAGGGGTCTATTATGTCAACAAAGAACCTTAAACATCAACAAAAGTGACAACTTTGAAACAATTATTAAACCCAAAGACCCATTTGAGTAATAAGCACATAACATAAATGAGCTACACCAAAGTATCTCAAACCTCAACACATAACAAGAAAGAACCAATAGCAACTAAACACAAAACCCATTTCAGTAAGGCAAATTATACCAAAATAAAAAAAGACCCATTTGAATAAAAGCTAAAAGGGTTAATTTGCAACAACTTACAAAGGGGTTTTGTGATGAAATCTTGAAGGGAATGCAGAAGAAGGAGAAGGAGGGCATGGTGGCTGAATCCTGATGTTCATTGATTGATGATTCATACTTTTTGTTAAAATTATAAAAACTAAAACTAATAGTGATATATGTATGTATGTTTCCTAGTAGGGGTTTGGTAAAGAAAGGATTAGGGTGTGAAATTATATGTGAATATATGAATTTTGGAAGAAAAAAAAGTAGATGACTCCCAACAACACTTTACTTCAGACACTCACTACTAGTAGTTGTGTTTTCTGTTTCTCAGATGCTGCCACGTGTCTCTACTTATTATCCTGTTTCTACTCCTGCTGGTTATTTTATAATCAATTTATTTATTTATATTTTTATAAAATAATTTGAGTTATGCTGCATCACAAATAGTTTACAAAATCATAATCACACAATAATTTGGTATTTGTATATTGAACCATAATTTCTCTTTCTTCTCTTTTACCTTTTATACTTGATTGTTAAATCATTGTGTGGATATAATTTGATAAGATTTTTGTAAGACTAGCATTTCTTAATAAAATCTGATTTATACGTATTTAACCGGTTAATTGAGAGAAAAGTTCATTTACTGAGTAATATTTTTTTGTATGTTGAGAGATAAATCTTAGTCATTTATTTTAGAGCATCTTCAATGCAAAGTTAGAAAATGGTTGAAAAAGACTTGAAAATATGTTATTGTATTGGAGTAAAATGAAAAAAGTTAGAGAAGACTAACCTATTAAAGATTGAAGATAGGGCCGTAAAAGAACTGAGCAATCGTTTTGTTAAATGAAAATTCAATGAATAATTCATAAACCGTTCGGTAAAAAATTTGTTTTCGTTTACTTATTAAATGAACGAACATGAACAAAAGTCGTGTCCGTTCATTTATGTTCGTGAACTTCCAATTATACATTTATTAACGTTCATTTATATTCATTTATTTCTCATATCTTTTAATTGTATACTTTTAAAACTTATTTCTCTAAACAACAACACTTATAACACAAATATTATGTATAATTTAATAAAATTTATGTTTGTTTTTTTATGTTCATTTATGTTTAATCGTTTTATGTTTGTTTAGGATTCATTTAGTGTCTTAATAAACGAACATGAACAACTCATTTTTTTTTAATAAACGAACATGTACAAAAGAATTCGTCCGTTTAAGCATTTGTGCCCGTTAATGTTCGTCAAGTTCGTTTACGGCCCTAGTTAAAGATGTGTGAGAAGTAATTGTTAAGAATAGGTTTAGAATAACTTTTTTGCGTAGTGATGAATGGGTTAAAAAGAAATGTTGAGATTTTGAAAAGGTTATTTCATTGGGAATGCTCTTACAAATGAACAAAAGAAGGGATTAATTGATACTTTTAATTAAAACTCACTTCTAATATTTAATTTAAGCTTACATATCTCAATAACCGTAACCCACATAAATTACATAATCGGGATAAACATTTAATTATCTTTCAATAGATAGGCATTTTCATAAACATTCGGCAAACTTTTTTTTTTTTTTTTTTTTTTTTTTTTTTTTTTTTTAGTGGTTTATTTTTGGTACAATATTTTGCTTGTTATATCACCTTAAGTTTGAATACTCAACATGCTATTGTAAAATGGGCATAAGTTTTGTCTAGAACTCCGAATGATTCAACAATTGTTGGCATCGAAAACTAAACATCCTTAGCTTTCCAACATATATCACATATAATTTTTGTGAGGCCTCTTACATGGCGAATCAATCATATATTAATGGTTAAGATGTATAAGAACTAGACAGAGAAAGACTTGGAAAGAGAAAGAAAGTAAGGGAGTTTTATTAGATAGAAAATGGTAAAGGATACAAAGTAGGTAGTTTCTACACACACTACACACTCACTCACATGTATTCCACACTTGACAAATGAGCTAGTCAAGTGCTTAAATAGCATAAGAAGGTGTTGGTTTAAGCTTAATAGGCTATGGGCTTTGTTTTGAATCACTTGTTGTACTTAAGTCCATTTACATGTCTATTTGTCCAACTAACAATTAGTCCAATCCTATTACAAATATACTAACCTATTACAACTCGTACAAGACTCGTAAACATTACACTTGCCACTAATGGAGAATGATTGATTTGAAGCTAACAATTTTTGAACCTCCATATCAATGCAATTTACTCATAAAAGTTAGAGAAAATAGCAAATTTTTTTTCCCTTTTTTTTTTAAGTCAAACTCGCTTGATGTATCACATGTGATATAACAATAATCTGTAAGTTTTAAAACTACAGATGTTGTCGTAAAATGATCATAAGTATTTGTATAAAACTCTTAAAGATTCACCCATTTTTGCATTGAAAAATATATATCCTTAGCCTTTCAGCCATATATATGGAACAAAGTATTATCTCCATTCGAGATAGGAGGTTTGAGTATTGGTAGTATTCGGGAAAAAATCTTGCTCTCCTTGGCAAGTGGTGGTGGCGGTTTAATTTCGACTCAGATGTGCAAGTTTATTAAGTGTCTTTATGGAGAAAATAGGGGTTTACTTTCGACTACAGGGACAAGAATTAAAAAAGGTGTTTGGAGCAGTATCATCAACATTGGAAATGCAATTGATCACTTGGGTGTGCCTTTCTCAAAATCAATAATTAGGAAAGTAGGTAGTGGTGTTTCAATTAAATTCTGCCTTGATTATTGGCATGATTCGGGCTCTCATTTATGTGATACTTTCCCTCGGCTATTCACTTTAGAGGTTGAGAAATATTGCAACATTAGTGACAGATGTGTTTGGAGAGATAACCGGTGGCAGGCAGCTTAGTGTTGGAGAAATGAACCACGCAGTCGATCTTATGATGAACTAACCGAGATTTCCTCTATAATTGATTGCATGTGTCTCATAACAAGTAGAGATGACGGCTGGAAATGGACCTTGAATACATCTAATGGATTTTCCGTTAAACGTTTATCATTCTTAATTGATGACCTTCTTCTTTCATCGAACAACTTAGGAAAAAAGTTTTAATCGAATAATTGGATTCCCCGAAAGGTAACCATCATTGTTTGGCGTGCTTCTCATGATCGACTTCCTCACCTAGTGAATCTTGATAATCGTGGTATAGACGTCGATTCTATTCTATGTCCATTGTATCAGGACCAAACATAAACCTCTAATCACATTCTCTTTAGTTGTCATCGAGTGAGGCTTATTTGGTTGAAGATTTTTGGCTGGTGGGGTATAAACCCTCCTCCAATTATCAAAATGTCAGAGATCCTCTCTACTTGTTTTGTTGGTGGTACGAATACGCCATATATAAAAGTCTTCAAAGGCGTGTGTTTTGTAGCTGATGCGTGGGGTTTTGCACCAGGCTTTACCTCTCGAGGGATCTCGAGAAGCTTACAACCCCCACCAGGCAGTGTACCTGATCGATGTAGTATAGTATAATGACAAGTACCGGGGGATTGATCGTTCAGCTAGGAATAGTGTCGCTAGGATTAGAAAACCTAAAGATTAAGTCTAGAGATGATGGATGATTCTTTTTGTATTTTTATATTTTTTTAGAAAGCAAGTAAATATCTCGGGTTTGAAGGATTTGGGCGGAATTAGTTGCTAGTCAACTAACCCAATACTTAGATGCAATCAAAATAAAATACTAAAAATGAAATTAAACTAATTATACTAAGGTTGTGAACAATATGTGGAGAAATGTGTTTACTTAGATTTCACTACTCTCTAGATATCTTTTACACGTTAATTACTTGTTATAGTTGCGTGGATGACGGATTGTATTCCTTAATACCATTCATGGGGTGGCGTACTTAACTCCCCAATCCTATGAGTGCCTACTTCACTCCTATGTCGAGCCGGCTAAGAAGCTCCTAACATGGGAGCATTAGAATTTACTCATGCATTAAATACAACCAATAAAACCTAGTACACATCGGTTCATGTTTCCTAAGACGTTCAAGCATGTTACCAATTGGAGATCTGCCAGTTTTCTTAAGCCTAACATTGAAATCATTCATCCAATACAACCATAAACAAGTAATCAACACATAATTAACATCTAGGTTTCATTAGATCTAAGCAAACACAAGATAGATCTAGCCTAACATGATGGAATCAAGACAAGCACAAGATATAGACAACCAACACATAGGCATATTGATTGAATTAAAAGAATACTTATCTCAATAGCACATGTAAGGGTTCAAGGGCTGAAAACCCTTGAAAAAGCTGTAAAATACGTATATGGTTCGGCCTTAGGGTTTCTCCAAACTTGTTCCTCTTAATGAATGAAAATTAGAAAACTATATATAGATTTTAGAGGCTGACGGCGTCAAGAACAAATGGGTGACGCCGTTATCTCGCCGCCAAATAAATCATCGGACTGCCTTGATCTACATCTGACGCCGTCATGTAGTCCACTTTTGCAGGCCGTCATGACTTTAACTCTTGACTCTCTACTTGTGACGCCTTCAGGTTTGTACTGGGTCGTCATGGTATTTACTCTTGACGCTGTCATGCAATTCCTCTTGACGCCGTCACACACTGTTCCCAGCATGAAAAATTAAGTCTTTGGCGTTTTCTTCACTTTTATGCTCCAAAAACGTCCGAATTGCTTCCTTTTCCAGATTTCACTCCCAAAGTACCTAAAATCACAAAAGGAACGATTTAGGGCAATATTTGATTAAATAAATTCAATTCCGGGCTTAAATGACCCCCTAAAAGTGGTTCATTTTTCGCCTCATCATATACCCTTACACTTGAGATTTGCTTGTCCTCAAGCAAATGCGCTTTTATTCTAGTCAAAATACAAGTTAGGGGTCATTTAACACTAATATAAAAGCAATTACAACAAATAATCGTTCCACTAAAGACCAAAGACAAGCACGGAGGTCATACACTAGCACCTCACAAATAGTGTTTAGATACTCACATCTCTCAGGTGTAATAAAGTATAAATTACAATATGGAAACAGAAGATATCTCTCACTACCTGTCATAGCAAAATAGATTACCATAGGCTTGGGAAATGATCAAACCTCCACCACATGGCATAAGCACCTAGGATAAACTATCAAAGAGGTCTTTTAAAGGGTTGTAACGTTAGGTGTAGGGATATGAAATACACGGTTTTGTTGGATATAGGCAGTCTTTACTGGTGGCGAGTTAACAATCTTGGTTAATTACATGTACAATATGGTGTTGCTAAGCCAAGACTAGACTCGACTTAAGCTAATAAATGAAAAATAACAAAAACATAAAATGAACATAGAATGAAAAGGGATGGTAGTCCGTATGTTTTTTCTCTTTTTCTATTTTTTTTTTCTTGATTTTTTGATTTTTTTTTTTTTTTTTTTTTTTTTTTTTTTTTTTTTTTTTTTTACACTCTTACCCTACCATCCAAAATAATACATCATAGGGAATGAAAATTCCCCTTACACTTGAATTTTTACATACTTTACAATAAACTAATCTAATGACTCGAATTAAGAAAATCAAAACACTTGGAGTACTTTTAAGATTAACGCATATATGGGGGTAATAATATTATTTTCTTCCCCATTACTCCATAACATAAGTATTTTACCCATGAGTCCCAATCGTCCCAAAACAATATGTACAAGGATACGACTCGACTTAGCAACCATGTAATCAATTAGATAGTTAAATTAGGGTTTAACAAATAACAATAATGCACTAAAAATGAGCGCATACACGGAAGGCTAAGGCGATTTGGGTGTACATTTAAGTGGGGTGTAACAAATTCTTCCTTTAAGTAAGATGCTTAAAGTTAGAAACGAAAAGATAGGCTCGGAGGGGTGTACTAGGGGTTTCGTGTACTAAAAATGCGTACAACGCTAAGGTGTGGGAAAAATTAGTTGACTAACTAGCCAAGTAATATGACTTAAATGGTCAAGTAATTATAATACGGGTTTAACACAAGGGTGATCCTAATGCCTCTTATCATATAGTAAATCCTACTACACGAATGTAGTCTCACTAGCGGTCTCGGAATGCATCACTAACGCAAGTTCTAGAATCTAAATGCTACCGGTACACTCATAAGCACTAATAGCTTTTCCTATCAAATCTAAAGGCGAACCTCACATATTTGGGTGGAAAATTTTTCTGAATAGTACGGTTATGTGCTAGTCATACAATCTCCTATCCATGAGACGCTTGCTATGGCTAAAGTTTCACTCCTAAATGTTGTAAAAAATTTTAAATTTGGCGCTAAAATTGCACTAACAAGTATTTCTCATAGTTTTATTACACATCTACTATTAAACAAACAAACTCAAGCGAAAGTGTATCTGTAAGGTATCATCATTTTACCCTCCCCTTACACTTAAGATGAACATTGTCCCCAATGTTTAAGTAAAGAATGTAAAAGTGAAATAAGTAAAAAGAATGAAATCAAATACTCCCCTGATTCGCTCGGTATGGATAATAAGGTGGCCAGGTTAAATCTTCCACCAAGAAAATGAACAATCAAAGCTTCCCTTCCAGAAAAATAATCATCTTCTTGTCATACATAACCTGTAAATCCTGAGAAAATAGACAAGGCAACCTCGCATAAAATCGGCGGCAATCTACATAAGTTATTAAATCCTAGAAAGCAAAGTAAGATATAATGCTTGTGGAATGAAGTTTGCAAATTTCCTGGAGATTATAAAACTTAATAATTCAACAAAAACTTTAAGACTCCGTTAGAAAAACAAAACCGGTAAAATTTCCAGATTTTTACACGTGACGCCATCAAGAGCAAGCTCATGACGCCGTCATAAGTGACCTGCAGAAATTCTTATGTTAAGTTTCCGGAAAATTTCTGGAAAAACTTGGTTTTACTTCCTGGAAAATCCTGCAAAACTTCATTATGACTCGATACAAGCATTTGACTCTAACAATTACGAATATACATGTTCACTTAACATTGTGGAGAATCATGATCGGTTTGTTTCTTAAAAACATATTTGGGGTTTCCCCTTACACTTATCTTTTGCAAAAATACCTTTTGGTGAAGTTAAGACTAGGTCAAAACAACAAAGTAAAGTATTTCCACTATTTAGTTTAGAAACATGATCTACCAACAACAAAAATAAAGCATGCATACGGAAGCAAATAACAAACAAACAAAATAAAAATCATGGGTTGCCTCCTGATGAGTGTCTAAATACTCATCATTTTATACCAATCTGAACTGCCAAAACATCCAAAAAACACTCAAATATGCATCAAAATACCTAAAATATTTTAGAAGTGTGTTTTATATGTTTCAAATGCAAAATATGCAAAAACAGATGAAAAACGTACAAAGTTTGCATAATTGGCAGTTTCAGTCCCTCAAGTTTCACAAATTGGCAAAACTAGTCCCTGAAGGTTTTAAATGAGTAAAAAGTCAACTTTAGTCCTTGGGAAGTCAAAAATATTCACAAAACATCCCTGGATAAAAGTTTTCACAAAATGGCAATTTTTACCCCTCAAGTATCAAAATTGGCAAAAATGGTCCCTAGGTATTCAAAACTTAGAAATTAACAAATAATACCCTTGTACTATGCATGAAATACAATTTGGAACAATTTGATAACTTTTGAGAATTTACAATTTCACCCCCTCAACTTTGGAAAATTACATAAAAGGTCCCCGGGGTGTTTTAAATTGTAAAAATGCAAAATAGGTCCTTTGGTTTATCAAACTTAACAATATTAGTCCTTGTGAATACTTTGGAATTATTGCAGGTTCAGTCCTTGAAAATTTCAGAAATTACAAAACAAGTCCTTGGGCTAAAATTACAACCGGATCTATTACTTATTACTTAAACCCAATAAATCCAAATCCAAATAACAAACACAAACCCCAAGCCCAAACCACCTCAGACCCATTTGTTAAATAAATAAAACGCGGGTCAAACCAGGGTCAAACACCACCCTGGTTTACCCTTTCCCTCCTTCTTCCTCACATGAAACTGCAAAACCAAAACCACTCTCTCACCCACAGTTTTGCCACCACCTTGCAAACCTACTCTCCACTCATGTCCCCTCCACCTCCACGTTTAAACAAGAGGCATTAATTGTTGCAGAACCACCCTAATCTACAAATTGGACTTTTGGCGCCAAAAATGTGTTGTAAGGCTAGGATCAATTTTACACATCTAATGGCTCAGAATTGTGGTGGGATTTAACTGGAAAGTCAAGTGGGACTCAGATGGTGTATAAAGAGGAAGAAAGAATGAAGAGAAGACCACTCTTGGGCTAGCCAATTGTCGTAGTGTAATTTAAATTTACAAGTTTTCTTAAATTAATGTCATATCTTAGTTAAATGTTGTATTCTACTTTAAAATAGTATAATGAAACAATCTTTACAGTTTTATCTCAAGTTATCTTTAAGTTTCATGTTTTCTCAAATTCATACCAATTTACATTTCATGTCTTTTAATTTCTGTGTGATTAATGTTGTCTAATGGACTGCCTAGGTTCACTTAGCTTCTGACAAAGCCATTTGAGCTTTTAGCAACCATTGAATCAGTTTCAATCTTGAAATATCAAAAATGGCTAAAAAATCTAGAAAATAGAAAATAAATAAAAAATAGTGTGTTAATGGTGATACAGCAAGGAGCAAAGTGAAATTTGGATGGCTTTGGTTCAGAAGTCTCATGGGAGACTGTAGGGTATGTTCTTGGTCCTTATTTCTTTGATTCTAAGCTTGGTCATTTTGTAAGCCTTTTACCCTTTTATGCATTTTTACTGTTTCAGTCTTTGTTTTGCTTTAATTCTTATGTTTCCTGTTTCTTAGTTGCTCCTTAATGTTGTTCTAGTGTAACCTTTAGTTGTTGTGTTTTGAAATCTATTTGTGGATTGATTTTCATTTAACTGTCCATTTGCTTAAACTTGATACTCCTAGGTCTAAACTTGATTAAACACCAATTTTATACTGAAAAGGATTGGACATGCATAGACTAATCCTTGGAATGAGATAGATTATGTTTACACAGTCTTATGTGATGAAATCTTAAATAAGTCTCATTTTCCACATTTTGCATTTTTCCTGTTCTTGTCTTTAATCTGCCATTATTTTCATGTTTCTGTGTTCATTTGATGTTTGTTAGTTATTATCTAGTGTAATTTTAGGCTATTGTGTTTTGGAATTTGATTGGGCTTGAAAATCCAATTTGACTGTCAATATATGCATTTTTGATAATCCTAGGTTTTACTTGTTTGACAGCATGTTTGAACTAAAAATGGTCCATTTTGACAAATTGGCACCACTGGATTGGATTTGGTATGTGTTTATAGTCATTTGCTTTGAAAAGTTCATTTTGGTTTCACTTTAAGGGTTGTTTGGATCTAATGATGAAACTGTGTTTAGGGTTGTGTAGAGTGTTTTTCTTGTTTGATGTGGACTCAATATGACCTATTAGACTCAGTTGAACCTTAATCAAACATTGTCACTTATGAAAAGTCAATTTGACACTTGATCCTTCATATTTGTTCACTGTGAGATTATTAGGACCTATAACCTTGCATATTAGTCTAAATGTTGTTTAACTTTGTTCATTTCATGTCCTTATAGCTTTTTATTACATAATCAGTCAGTAGTTTAAGTTCTAATTTCATTTTGGTCAACCTTAGTGTTCTTAGTATAAAGTCAAATAATTTAGTTTTTCCAGTTTTTGAATAAATAGTTTATTCTCTTGTGTCTTTGTTATGTAGTTTCTGATTAAGTGTTTTTTAGGTTTTAAACTTTTGTTGCTTATCTTGCTATTTATATTTTTGTTAATTTTTATGTGCTTTGTTTTAATGCTTATTTTAGTGCTTATTTTAGCATGTTTTTGCCCTGTACCAATGCCTTGCTGTCAATTCCATAAGCTTGCAGAAGCTTATGGAATTGACCATGGTTGGTGCACTTGGCTTATTTGTTAAGCCCATGTGGCCTATGTTTAGTTTGTGCCTTATGTTTCCATTTGTAGCTTATTTTGATAGCTTTTATCCCTCACTCTTTTTGTTACACACACCTCACCACACAGTAGCAAACTGTGTGGTTGAGTGATATTCATAAGCTTCTAAGTAGCCCCTCACTGAGCTTGAAATTTGGAGTTTTGGCTTTTCACAAAGCCAAGCTTCCAATTTCACTAGTTCAGTGCTTTAATTGGCTTTTTGAGCTTATTTGACAAGTTGATTTGGAGCTTTTGTTTGCATCACTTCCTGAGTTAACCAAGTGCACAGTTAACTTAGCCAAATTTCACAAGCTCCTATTAAGCTCAATTGTGATCCTTAGCTTGTGTGGATTGGCTTTTATTAGAGCCAATCCACCCATCTCTTGGACCCTGTGCCCCAACTTAACCTTGCAGCCCATCTGCTAGGGCTGCAAGAAGCTTTAAGCTTGTCACATATTCCTCATTTGCTGGGAATCCAGTCAACTCACCCTACTTCATAAGCTCATAAAAAGTTGTCTAGTGGGCCCCATCTTAAGTGAATTGGCTTTTTGAGAAGCCAATCCACCAAACTCCATGGCCCAACTTCTTATTTTCATTTTTTAAGCTTATGTGATAAGCTTGATCCAAGTTTTTTATTTTGTCCATGTTTATGAGTATGCTGGGAAATCAGCATACTCAGTGAATTGGTCCCATTTTCATAAGCCTCTCAAAAGCTCAGCTGTGGACTCCACAGTTTGAGCTTGGTTTTTTTGGAAACCTTTCCAGCCTGCCTTGCTACTCCAATAATCACTTTGGCCTTTTGAGCTTGTTTCACAAGCTTATTTTGACCTAACAGTTGACTGCAAGAGGTGTTTGGATATTCAGTGCACTGGATTTGCTTATTTGCTTATTGTAAGCTTATTTGCCAATTCCAGTGCACTAAACTTGTGCATATTGTCCATCAAACTTGTACATATTTCCTTTTTTCTTTATTTTCCTTTATTTTACTTTTTCCAAGCTTGTTTAGAGCTTATGGGCCCACTGTGAGCATAAAGCTCTGCTGAATAAGCCATAAGCTCCTAATCAGCTTATTTATTTTGTTTGCAAAGTTCCATCTTTATTAAACTTGTTTAATATTAGTATCTTAATAATCCAGAAAACAGAAAAACCAAAAAGAAGCTTTAACCACAAGTGATAGCTTCTATTTAGGAGTTTAAGCTTATTTAGCCAACTGAGTTGGAAATAAGCTCCTACAGAGCTTATTTCTAAGTTTTGAAAAAGTTGTTTTTGTTAAAGTTGTATATTATAGCTTATTTAATAGTTTTGCAAAAAGAAAAATCAAAAATAAAATAAAGAGCAAAAATGGGTGTGGGTGGGATTCGAACTCAGGACCTCAAGGCTAGTATCATGCATAAGTACCCACACCCCTTCCAACTGCTCTGGGGCACCAGTTCTATTGGAAGTAGGGGTGGAAACGAGCCGAGCCGAGCCCGAGCTCGCCAGAGCTCGAGCTCGGCTCGTTTAAGATTAAAAAGGCTCGAGCTCGAGCTCGGCTCGTTTCGAGCCTTAAATTTTAAGCTCGAGCTCGGCTCGTTGTATATTATATAGGCTCGGGCTCGGCTCGAGCTCGGCTCGTTTATACGATTTGGCCATGAAAAGTGAAATCTTGGCTCGAGCTCGAGCTCGGCTCGTAATATATCTTTATTAAGCTCGTTAATAAGCTCGAGCTCGGCTCGTATATATGTTTAATACCATGGGCTCGTTTAGGCTCGCGAGCCTAAACGAGCTTTCTATGTAAAGCTCGGGCTCGAGCTCGATTAATAAACGAGCTGCAACTTAGGCTCGAGCTCGGGCTCGAGCTCGTTTAGGCTCGGCTCGTTCGAGCTTTTTACCGATTCGATCCCGAGCTTTTCACGAGCAGCTCGGCTCATTTCCACCCCTAATTGGAAGGGGTTTACTATATATCTTTATATAGGTTTTGTTTCATATAAGCTATTATCCCACGATTAGCTTATTTAACAGCTTATTTATAAGCTTATGTATCATATTAAATTTTTCCCACGTTTCTGTCATAGTTTAATAGTTATATAAAATTTTTCAGATTTTTATAATATAGTTTAGTATTTATTAAAATTAAAAGTAGTTTAAATAGGTAATTAATAATAATTAATATTTAATTATAAAATTAGCTTATTAATTAGTTTTTAGGAAATTTTATATTTTTATAAAGTTTATATTACTTTAATATAGTTGTATAAAAAGTTTCATAATTTTATAAATTAGTTTAGTTTATATAATAATTAAATTAGTATTAATTAGTTTAATTAAGTAATATTAGTTTTAATTAAGTTTTCTTATTTTTGTACATAACATATAATTTTTATATTTTTCTTAGCTTCTTATAAGTATTTTAGAATTATGTAAAAAGTTTTAGATTTTAGTTTGCTTATTTAGTATATATAATAATTAAATAATAATATTAGTAATTAAATAATAGTAAATAATTAATAATAAATAGAATATTTGTATAATAAATATATTTTTTTAGTTTCAAAATTTCTTTTATAGTACTTTTAACTTTTCTAAGTTTTTGTTTTATTTATTTAGGTTTATCTTAGATTTTCTTATTATTTAGGTAATTAATAAATAGTACATTGACGGTATTCACTTTTTATTTTGTACATAGACGTTTATTTAAACGTTTACATACACGTTTTAGGTTTCTAGGTTTTCGTACTATAATAATAACTTTGTACATATAGTTATTTATTTTATTTCTTTTTAATTTGCATTTAAGCCGTTAAGGCATGCAAATTCCCTCTTTGGGAGAGTTTTGTTCGCTACGTTTACGTTTATTTAAACTTAAACGTACGTTTGTAAATATCCTTTATTTATTTTAAGGTTTCTGATTGTACGTTTCTTAAATGAACTAGCTGTGACAGAGCTATTACTATTCACATTCCAGTGTTAGTCATTCAGATTCCCATTTTTCTATATACATATTATTTCAACACATTACAAGTCATTGTAGTATCACGTTCACACCTCGTTGGGACATAACGACCTGGGAATGTACTTTTCTGTACTCACGTACTTTTTCTGTACTTAACTCCCACGGATTAACTTTGCTAGTTCCTTCCGGGCTCCATTTAGATATTACGGTTAACCATTCACAAGTGGTTAGCTTGTGTGATAAATAAGTGACGGTTCGGGAGGAATCACCTCCCAAGAAGCGCTTTTCTTTATTTACGAGTCTTGTAGCTAGACTCAAGGTCATGGTTTACTACGTGACACCATCGTTGGTTTCACTCTCTAGGTTGTCTTCTAAACCAGTATCGCTTTCATAGTGTAAGTACTTCGGGTCTTCGAACTCAAAGACATCTTCTCGGTACTTAGAACCAAGTTTACTAACATCTTTAAAGAACCCACATTATAGATCGGAAGTGTTCTTACATCCTCTCCGCACATCTTCATCACACAAAATAAGTTAGGAACTTAGCCTATCAAGCCCGTCACAATCGATTTCCTTGAGATCTTTTCTCTTGTACGGTGTTTGGTACGAAATCCTCCTAATTCCATCAGCGAAGGTCATGATCCCGTTCCGGTCATCAACTATCAAATTAGTGATTTCACAAAAGGGTGCTCCAAAAACGACTTGTGATAATCTCGGGTCAACATAGTCTTCGATGTTGTCCACAATTGTAAATTCCATAGTGAACGCCATATTTCCTACGAATACCTGTATTTCATGATCTCTACCAACCACATTCTCTCCCTTGTAAATCATTCCCCATCTACATATGTTGTTATAGTGGAATAGGGACATAAAATTCTTAGGAAGGAATACGTTAATGTAGATGTTATCGAAGTACTTATGACCGATCATGCAGGGAATTTTGAGATTATTTGAATCAAGCCTCCTTATCTTCCCCGATTTTCCATCCCTTGATCCATATAGATTCCCCTCAAGGGAAGGACGATACTCGTACACCTCTTCATTACCCCTACGAAAAATCACCTTCTTAACACCATTGGTGAACAACGCACTACCATCCTTCTCATCAAGGATTACTCCTGATTCATTGATAAATGGTTTCCCAAGAACAAGGTGGGTTAATGGTTGATTGGTGAGAGGGTCCACGTCATCGACCACGGTGAGGTCAGTATTGTAAACAAGTTCTCCAATCATAATTGATAAATCTTTTATTACCCTTGCATTATTGACTCTCTCGCACACTATGCGTTCTGGGAAGACTTCGTGGTATAGGGAAAGGGGGACTATGTTGACTGGGAGGCTAGGATCTATATGACTATCGGTTAAGAGCTTTTCCTTAATGGTGCAGGAGATCTTGAAAACTTTAGGGTTACTTTTCTCAGTCCTATCACTACTCCCACTCGTAACATCTTCCATTTTTCTCTCGGGTTCCCCTATAATAGATTTACCCAAAATGGCAGGATTTCTCGTATGCACTTCCGATCTCTCTTTCCCTTCATCCGATTTGTTAGAATCTTGCGTGGCGGACTGCTCGAATGAGTTCGTAGGGCTTTTGGCCAAATCGTGGCCCACCCTTGAGGTCTCATTTTTAGCGGTATGACCAATATTTTCAGTTTGTTGTTGGTTCAGGTTAGGTGTAGAAGTAGATATCGTGGTGATGGTATTTACGAAATGGATTGGTCCTAGGGGGTTGACAGGTTCTTTTATTTTTGGTGATAGATGTTTGAATAACTTACTAGGACTTTTTATTTTCACAGGAGAGGTTGGCGGGCTCATGATGTTAACAGATTTGACCTCATCAACATGTATTGGTTTATTAACAGCGTGCTCTTTGATAGCAGTTAACAGATTACAAATCTTGTTATTCATATCGGCCTGATGTTGTCTAAATTTAGCCTCGAGCGTAGAGAGCTGCAATTCTTGAGATAGAATGAATTTTCGCAAGGCATCTTCACAGCTTTGCCTAGGAGTGCTCTGTGAGGGAAAATGCTCGGACCATTTGAGTGGGGGGAAGTCATTGAAGGATACACTCCGCGTTTGGTACCCTCTGAAATTAGGTTATCCTTCCATGCCTCATAGGCCTCGTCAGAAGTTCGAGGGCCTCGACCAACGTGTGACGATGTGAATTCGTTGTAAGCACGTTTTGGAAGCTCCATGCAGTTATGAGTTTCGTGAGGGCCATTACACAATTTACATGCAGAAGCGATCCTGCTTACTTGGCTTGAAGACTTTTGAGCTTCGTAAGATTTCATGAGAGACTTGACTCGACCTTCAAGTTCCATGATCCTACGGTCGGGAGTGCTAGAGTTGTTCGAAGGCAAAGATATTGCCTTGACCGTTTTGTTAAAATCACGGGGATCATTCCAACTTTTGTTTTCATAGAGAGCAAGATCTTCTATGAGTTCCCATGATTGTTCCGCACTTAGATCATGTAGCTTACCACCGGCCGATTGGTCAATGGCTCGCCTCATGGAGAGATCGATATGGTCATAGAAGATTTGGACTTGGAGCCAAAGATCTATGCCATGATGAGGGACCTTATGAAGGAGATCCTTAAAACGAGCCCATGCTTCGTAGAAAGTTTCACCCTGATGTTGTTCAAACATCAAAATGTCATTCCTAAGCATTGCAGTCTTCCCCGGTGGGAAGAATTGGGTAAGGAAGCGAGTGGTGAGATCATCCCATGTGGTGATGGATCCCGCGGGTAAACGCTCAAGCCATTGACTAGCTTGATCACGTAGAGAGAATTGGAATAGGCGTAATCGGGTTGTCTCTCTAGTTGCAACATCTAGGTCTATGGAATCTACCATTTTAAGGAAGTCCTTAAGATGTTGGTTTGGATCTTCGGAACGAAGTCCATGGAATGCACATCCGCTTTGCACCAACCAGATGGTGTCGGATCGCAAGGGGGTCACATTGGCTCCGGTGAGCTCAATGATGTTTCGGTAGCCTTGGTGGCTAGGTCGGGAATACTCTCCTAAGGTTCGGGGCGTAAGAGGTTCTAGTGGTGGGTTTTGTTGTGGTGGGATGACGGGTTCAAAGATGTTCCCATCGTCCATGATGTCGGGTGGTGAAAAGTTACGAACAAAAACACGAAGAATTAAGATAGACTAAAGAGAACCTAAAAATAAAAATAAAATCTTACTAGAACGGAATCTAGCAAGTAGACCTAATAAAAAGAGATTCTAACCTAGACAATAACTATTCCCCGGCAGCGGCGCCAAAAACTTGATGCGTGGGGTTTTGCACCAGGCTTTACCTCTCGAGGAATCTCAAGAAGCTTACAACCCCCACCAGGCAGTGTACCTGATCGATGTAGTATAGTATAATGACAAGTACCGGGGGATTGATCGTTCAGCTAGGAATAGTGTCGCTAGGATTAGAAAACCTAAAGATTAAGTCTAGAGATGATGGATGATTCTTTTTGTATTTTTATATTTTTTTAGAAAGCAAGTAAATATCTCGGGTTTGAAGGATTTGGGCGGAATTAGTTGCTAGTCAACTAACCCAATACTAAGATGCAATCAAAATAAAATACTAAAAATGAAATTAAACTAATTATACTAAGGTTGTGAACAATATGTGGAGAAATGTGTTTACTTAGATTTCACTACTCCCTAGATATCTTTTACACGTTAATTACTTGTTATAGTTGCGTGGATGATGGATTGTATTCCTTAATACCATTCATGGGGTGGCGTACTTAACTCCCCAATCCTATGAGTGCCTACTTCACTCCTATGTCGAGCCGGCTAAGAAGCTCCTAACATGGGAGCATTAGAATTTACTCATGCATTAAATACAACCAATAAAACCTAGTACACTTCGGTTCATGTTTCCTAAGACGTTCAAGCATGTTACCAATTGGAGATCTGCCAGTTTTCTTAAGCCTAACATTGAAATCATTCATCCAATACAACCATAAACAAGTAATCAACACATAATTAACATCTAGGTTTCATTAGATCTAAGCAAACACAAGATAGATCTAGCCTAACATGATGGAATCAAGACAAACACAAGATATAGACAACCAACACATAGACATATTGATTGAATTAAAAGAATACTTATCTCAATAGCACATGTAAGGGTTCAAGGGCTGAAAACCCTTGAAAAAGCTGTAAAATACGTATATGGTTCGGCCTTAGGGTTTCTCCAAACTTGTTCCTCTTAATGAATGAAAATTAGAAAACTATATATAGATTTTAGAGGCTGACGGCGTCAAGAACAAATGGGTGACGCCGTCATCTCGCCGCCAAATAAATCCTCGGACTGCCTTGATCTACATCTGACGCCGTCATGTAGTCCACTTTTGCAGGCCGTCATGACTTTAACTCTTGACTCTCTACTTGTGACGCCTTCAGGTTTGTACTGGGTCGTCATGGTATTTACTCTTGACGCCGTCATGCAATTCCTCTTGACGCCGTCACACACTGTTCCCAGCATGGAAAATTAAGTCTTTGGCGTTTTCTTCACTTTTATGCTCCAAAAATGTCCGAATTGCTTCCTTTTCCAGATTTCACTCCCAAAGTACCTAAAATCACAAAAGGAACGATTTAGGGCAATATTTGATCAAATAAATTCAATTCCGGGCTTAAATGACCCCGTAAAAGTGGTTCATTTTTCGCCTCATCAGTAGCGATGTGGAGTATTTGGAATTGGAGGAATCGCTATGTCCATGAGAGGATCGAGAAAAGGCACGTTATTCTTCATGAAGATATTTTTGCGAAGATTCAGTCATTGGCTTTGCTTTGGATATTAAATCGCTGCTCTGATCGAACATTTAATTGGGCTTTATGGATCACTAACCCAACATATATTTTCATTGGTTGATTGCTTTTCGTGTCTTTTTGCTTGGGTTTTCTTGATTTTCTTTCTATATTGGCGGTTCTAATAGTGTTGTTCTATCTCTTATGGGTACTCTCTCTTTGAGACCCATTGTATTGTTCTTTAGTTTGGTTTTAATAAAAATTTCAGCCTTTCCAAAAAAAATCACACATAATATTTAGGCCTCTAAATTAATACAGTTTATTAATAGATGTTGGAGAAATAGAAAAAATAATTATATTCAAACTTACTTGATATATCATATGTTATATAATACTAATCTATAAATTTGAACAATTAACACATTGTTGTAAAATGGGTATAAATATTTGTATACAAATCTAACAGATTCACTGTTTTTTGCACACCTATGTCTATTTTATGACAACATGTTCATTTTGAAATCTACAAATTAGTGTTATATCACATGCGATATATCAAGCGAGTTTGAATATAAAAAAATCATATATATTTTCTCCAACTTCTATGAATAAACCATATTAATTTGGAAATTCAAAAATTATGCGTGATATATGGTTGGAAAGCTAAGAATTTTGTGAAAAACTAGAAGGGGGTTGAATAGTTTTACCATTTTTAACGTTCTAATTTTATAATTTTAAAACTTTTAGATCCGAGTTTATGTGAGATGAATCAATCACAATGTGAACACAATATATATAAACATAAGATTATAAACAATAATAACATGAAAGGTAAAGTGTAAAACAATTGTAAAGAGTTAGAAAGATCAAACCACAACACGAAAGTTTATAGTGGTTCGGTAACGAAGCTCCTCTTCACCCTACTCCACTCCCCAGATACCCAAATCGAAAGTTCACTTCACTATGTCAACAAGCTCGCTTCAGACAGAGAAAACCGTACAATATCGCTTACACCAATTTATGACACTAAACTAAATGTTGAGTTATAATCAAGCTAGAACCAATCTTTCCCACACACACACACACATACACACACACACGCACATATTTTCAGGACTAAGATACTAACCCAATCACTCACATATTTCATGACCAAAATACTAACCCGGTCTAACAACTAAGTGAGTTTGGAGTCTATGGACTTGATCTACACCAATATACAACAAGAAAGTAAAGAATGTTACGAATGCACTAACTATACTACAACACTTCGTAACTTGATGATAACGTATGTTCTTCTCTTTCACTTGAATGATTGGATGTTTGGATCACTTTAAACAAACTAAAACAAGCTTAATGATCAAAGAAATGAATGATTATAAGACTGGAAATAAACCGAGAAAACTGTATGCAAAAGCTGAGTTTTATGTGAAAAATGAGCCACTATTTATAGGCAGAAAAAATCTGTCCGTTATGTCCAAACGGTCCCACAGTTCCTAGATATATCTAGGAATCGTCCTATAATTAAGGGAACCGTCCCAGACAAACGTTCCTATTTTTGTCATTTTTTGGTGAAATGATTTTACGATAAAGTTCTATCTTTTTTTTATTTATTTTTTTATTTTTTTTATTTTTTTTTTGGGGGGGGGGGGATCATTGTTTGAAATATTTTCCTAATAAAACATTTTTAAATATACAAAAATAATTTGTCTAATTAGTTTTTGTAAAAATATTTTGTCACATTTGTAAAAATGTAAAGTGTATGACAAAAATTATTTCTTTGATCATCCATCAAGTTTAAAGTTTATGTGTTCATACTTTTTGTGATTTACATCGAAATGGAAATTTACGATTAATAACTTTGTTAATACAAATAAGCCGTAAAAACGTTTATTTCTATTCTACAATCTTATTATGTCTTGTCGATAACTATCATAAAATCATTGTAAGTAAAACAATAGAATACAAAACTTTTCATATAAACAAATTTATTAAAATGATCACAAGTATCTTAATTTAGACAAGTGCTAGTTATTTACATGTTATGAAAATACACTAAGGTATTGTTAGTGAAAAAAGTGTGAATGGGTTAGAATTATGCTTAGTTCGCTGCGGGCCGTCCTTGATGGATCGTCCGCTATGTGGTTTATTCACTAATCCAAGTAGTAGATTGTATTTCCTGCACAAACAAAGGTAAACCGTTAGACTTATCGTGGTGACAAATCCCACGATTAAGTTCCGGCGTGAGAGTGAGTACTCATGTTGTCAGAGAAATATTTGTGTATTGGGATAAGTGAGAAAGTCATACCCCGCATGTATGTATTGAGGTTACCTTTTTTAGGTGGTCGAAACATTCGGGTTCCCTAGTATGTGATCACCCGTAAAATTTCCCTATGAATAGTAAAATTAATAAAAAATTAATATATCATTACGTTAATTAATAACGTTTTTACCGATAACAATTTTTTTTTAAATCTGCTATGATTACTCCAAATCACTACGATACTTAAAACCTTTTCTCTTCGAAACGATGCTCACACACGTACCACTATAGTCTAATAATCGCGAGAACATTAAATTTTACCACTTACGAACTTACGTAACATATTTTGACTAAACACGTTCGACAACGTCCGTACTCACGTAAAAGTCTCACTAATTAAATACTAAAATATTTACTAATTATAATTAACAATTTTACTAATTTTAATTAACTCTAAACTGGACCCTTAATTACCCTAAGCCCAAACCAAGTTCGGCCTGTTACTATTCCTAAGCCCAAAACCAAATCAAGCCCATTCCCTTGTTTTGTTTTCATTTCCACTCGACTAGGACAACTAGAAACAAGCTTCGTACGCTCAAGTCCTACACACGACACCCCTATATTTTTACACATACTCATTCCTCCCCTAGCCAAAAATTAGAGTGTCGATTTATAGCTTCTCTCGTTAAGTCTAGACACGATTTTACGAGGCAAAGTAATTGTCCCCAAACACGATTTTATAAAATGTCAACATATTCAAAACTCAACCATTTTGACCCACGATTGTTTCTAAAACATCCTAAACTCATTTTAAACTCAAACTAAGGTCTAAATATTGCTAAGTTACCAAAATCCCACAAGTCACAACCGATTTACAAATCGGTTCACTAAATAAGTTGTTGGTCGACATGTATTTCCAAACCAAACTAGTACTCCCTTAAATCAAGCACACACACTACCATATTTTATTCACTAGAGAAAGTACCAAAACCTTTTTATAACATATATCACAAGTACCATTCGTTTGTAAGATTTCAAAGCCCACGTTTTTCCTTTGAAGTTTGAGATGTCGACCACAAGAAACAAAGACTTTAAGTGACTAGTGTTACTCTTACAACTTTAGGACTTTTGAGATTCACGCAACCATCCAATCACTTTAAAACTTGGACACTAGAACACCCTTAGAACCATATATATACCGCATGCATGCATGCTTGCATTTTCTACTTCCATGCAAACCAAAATTTCACCAAATATTGCTAAGTATTAAAGCTAGGAGTTGGGTCGAAGCTTTGGGTAGGAAATTAAGAGATTCGTGGGGGTTTAGGAGAAGCAAATTGTTGTTTGTGAACCTTGGTCGAGCAAACTAACACACTACGTACTTGTCTCACTTACTTCTCGACTCTACGTCCCAATTACCCCACCATTTGGTGTCGTAAGTCCCTAACGACTCATTTCAATTCTTTTTGATATACATTTATTTGCATTACATTTTTACACGACACACACGAACGCACCTCATTATTTAAAATCTAGATAAACGACCTATATATATTTTACGTCTATCTATATATTTGACACCTTAAGAAATAAGCTATATAAAGTTTTGAAACTAAAACACTACGTATAAACCATTTCGAAGTAAATTCCTAGCGTACCACAACAAGTATGAAAAACTCAAATATTTTTCTAAGTCTTTTGTTACAAAAATTCGTCCCATACCACGCCCAAAACACACGCATATCTTTAATATTTACTTAACGAGCATACCTTTTTATTTCACAAACCAATAGACCTCATGGCACACAATCAATTTGGTGTAGAAACTTTGTAATAAAAATCACGTTAGGACCTAGTAATCGATCAAAAGCAAATCGACCAAGAAACAGTTTTGAAAAATTAAATAATATCGATTGGGCCTTAAGGCCCAATCATTTCAAAATAAGCCGAGACAATAAGCTGAGGCTATAAGCTGTTGGGCAACTTTTTCACAATCCTAACCTTAGCCCAAAACAAAGCCCAAAAACCCCGTAAGCCCATTGGATTTAAAAACACTAACGGGCTTAGTTTTTCGTTAAAAAGCCCATAGGCTATCCATAAGCTTTTTCGAACTAGTAAGCTGTCAAAATAAGTTCATTAAGCTGTTTTGAAGATATTTAAGAAATGAAAACGTTAAGTTTTGAAAATTGTAAAGTTTGGACTAAAATTGCAAATTTTATGAAAATCGGGTTAAAAGTGTCAACTTTTCAAAGTTGTGGTGAAAAATGTCATTTCGTAAACTTTAGGATAAAAACTGATTTTTATAAACTTTAGGATAAAAAGTGTAAGAAATATAAAGTTGTGGACGTAATATATAAATATATTAAATTTTGGACTAACGGCGTAACGCTAACGCCGTTAGGGTAAAAAGTGTAAATTTTTGAAAATACAAGGGCCGTATACTAAAATTATTATTTTCATTTTTATTTTCCATTTTTACAAGTTCCCGTCACGATGTTACGTTTATTTTCAAACTAATATTATTATTACTATTATTATTATTAAACGTCACGTCTATTTTCAAACTATTACTATTATTACTATTATTATTATTAAACGTTACGCATTATTTCAAACTATCGTTACTATTTTTATTATTAAACCTTACGTTATATTTATATATATATAACTAAACTGATCGTACGATATATTATAAAACTAAAAGTTTTACTAACGTTAAATTAACAAATCACGCATTCAAAAACTACTCGCGATTAAAACATTAAGACTATCAAACACTAAAAATTGCCAAATATTATCTAGGTTGTGTGTGGAGCCGTTCCCATTTTGCAAACTGAGTATCGATATTTTTATTCACTAAACCACTAAGGTGAGTTCATAGCCCATTTTTATAAAACTGTTTTCGTGGGGAGATACATGCTTAAAAATCTGAACACAAGTATTTTCTTATATTATGCCTGAAATTGTTATTGCTTAAGTACCTTTTTGCCAAAAGCCCCTCATATCATGAGCCTTAATCACCCAGAGAGGTGAACGTAAATAATTGTGAATAGATCTATTAGGGATTGACCATCCCCGTTTGGGAGTTGAGAAAACAACCAAACGCACTTTATTTGAAATCTAATAGGTTACTGGCAAGGACCTATCCCGAGGGCACCTGTTACTTTAATCCATCATTTATGATGAGATCTGTTAATCGGCTGAGTGTCATGAGCTTAATGCAATAATAAATAATTTTAAACTTATAATTGTAATTCGATGCAATTATCACTATCACTTGTGTTCAACTACTAAACTTAAACCTATGAATATCACTCAACTTTTGTTGACTTTTAGCATGTTTATCTCAGGAAATTAATGCGAAGGAGCTCGAGGCATGGAGAGGGCATTAAACCCCTATACGGGTATTAAATAAAATGTTTTGTCATTCGCTTTTAATAACTCATATCTCTTATGATATGTTAAAACTAATGGAACAACTTTGTATTTGAAAAACTTGCTTTTAAATGAATGATAAACATAATTTTAAAACGTCGCTTTGAGTCGTTTTCTTTGACTTGACTTTAATCCTCTAAGTAATACCCCACAAAGTCTTCCGCTGCTCTAGTTGAAATTTAGGGGGTGTTACAGATTGGCATCAGAGCCAAGGTTATAGAGAACCAGGTGTATTTTAAAAACACTGAACTATAACTACGCTTTTAAAACGGACCATTTTTACAAAAGTCATGTTACGCCCTCCGTGCCTTCGCAGCTCCATCAACGGTTAGAAAATGTTATTTATCATATGAGCTTTTTATAATGTTAACGTAGTTTATGATTATATTAATGACTTGCATTTACTATTCGGGATTTATACAGTACCATGTCGTCATCTTCTCATCCTATCACCTTCTCATCTGACTCAGACTCAGAAACTTCTCTCCCAATACCACCACCCCCATCACCTGCCCAAAACCGCAGACATAGGCATGCCCGTCAACTCCAGATTTACGAGCCAGAACCCTTTGGTCAACCTTTCAGACAATACGGAGGAGGTCCTGTCTGTAAACACACCCCCCGGAAACAAGTGCATGCGACACTTACTCCACGTATACCACCACCATCTCCACCTCTACCTACTCCACTCGTATCACCACCACCAGTGATATTTCCCACCTCGCCTATGACTGGAATTAGGCCATCACCATCCTCATCCCTTAAGCACCCTAGGACTATACGACTATCCCCAGTTCCACCAAACACCGTCCTTTACTGACAAACCACCACTGTACCCTTACCAACACCGGATTCACCAACCATTACCTCACTATCAGCTCCACCTCGTAGGAGGCCACGTATTGTGGCTTCATCCCTATCTGACCCCTGTGAACAAACCGTAACCGAGACTACCTCCCGCCCTAAGACCCGTAGGAGGGTCGATGCTCGAAAATGGTCTTTCTTACTCCCAATCCTTCAGTATTGAAGATCTCAGGAAGGTGCTCCTAGTGCTAGGGAACTAGGAGAGAGTTCATCCTCAGCTGCTTCTAGGATTCTTCCAGTTACCGGAGAACCCATCCACCATACCATACCCTTACTAGCCGCTAGGATAGCCCGCCATGAGGATCGTTTTGATGCCATTGTTAGAGTTATCGATGATTTCCCACTAGAGCAGATTGAGGCTATAAGAGAAGATGTAGGAAACCTTGAGATTGGCCAGTTGGTAATGGAGGATAGTTTTGAGTTGATGAGCACCCATCTGGAGGGGGCCATCGAGACGATACGTACCTTGGGAGGTATTGCTATCATGATGCAGGGAGAGATCGATTCGCAGGATGACGAGATCGACAGGATGAGCATTCAAGTCCTAAACCTGAGGAGTATGATTAGGGACACCCAGGCCAGAGAGAGAGCCAGAGACTTGACTATAGAGACCATGATGACTATGATTGAAGACCTTCAGCGCAGAGTCAGAGGTGCACCAGGGAATCCATAGATCTGGGACATATCATTATAGCTAAGGACTATCTTAGCTTGCCAATATGGCATTAATAAAGAAATCTTGTGTTGTTATGTTTTCTTGTAAAACGAATGAACGAGACATTATTAATATTATGTTGTCGGTTACTTTGTAATATATTGATGTTTATCTATGATTTTTGTGGTTGTATCTTTATGCGTTGTTGTGTTCTCATATATATGTTGTCACAGGGCATGTCAGTCTATACAAACCAAACCAAGCATTTATACTTCTATTGTGTGTTGTGATTTATCCAAGCATGTCGTGTTGATTATTTATAATGTTATAAATTTTACGCGATAATTTCTCAACATAACGTAGTTATATATGTGATATTGATAAGAGCCATGGCTAAGACAAGGAAAGCGACTGCGACTACAACACCCGAAACCGCAACCCCTGTAACCGAAACGTCCACACCGACTATGACTCCGACTGATATTGAGAAAGCAATTGCTGACTGTAGGACCTTAGATATATCAACTTTAACACAAATCTAAGCACTAGAAGAAGGAAAGATGGTGACTTGAATATATGTATGTGGCGTTAATAATAAAGAGAGAATAAGAGATGAAGTAGAGAGCTTTTATTCATAAAACACACACAATACACACACAAGCACACACCTCAAATGAGCCTTTGAGGTGTTTAAATAGTTCTTGACATGAGATGCCCTATGGGCTTTCTATGGGCTTGGGCTTGGACTTGGTTACATGGTAGATAACAAGGCTTATGAAACATAGCACATAACATATTAGCTTGCCAAGTCCAAAGCCCAATGACTAAACTATTACTAATCTTAACATACGACACAAAGTTACAATATGAGAATGACCATCACTTCATAATACATATTTTTAATGCTAACAATCTCCCCCTAAGGGGTGGTCATTCGAATGATGCTCCACATGAGTGGGTCTTCCGTGTTCTTTGTCTTTAACTTTGTGTGTCATTGTAGAATAGTCTTTAATCTTTGTTCCTTCATGCTTTGTGATCTTTGATAACTGATTTTTCATCGTTCTTTGTTCCTTTGTGATGTGGGGTTATCTGCCTTTCGTCACTTCTGCGTCTGTGGTGGTTGTTTGCCATTCCAACATGCTCATACATCTTTGGACTTTGATATTCATATGCACGTAGTTCCCTTTCTTTCACTTTGATCCTTAGTCTTTATACTTTGTAGATTCTTCTTTTTGGCGTAGAATCTTTCTTTGAACTTTGTGTTGTATAGATCTTTGAGGGAGCTTTCTTTAACTTCCAGATGCATGTATGAGCACGTAGAATCTGTCGCCATGGAGATGAAGTGTCCCTGCATATAAACAGTTAGCAATAAAACATCCGGTACTTACAGATAAGGAATTAGAGATCGTCAACAGCATAGTGTGAAGACTCCTTCTAATCCTTACCAAGGCCGTTCCCATGTCAGATACTCTCGAGAGAGCTTACAAGACCTACTTAGTAGCTCAATGACTGGGTGAGTCACTGGGGATCACTCCACGACTGTAGAACGTTTGAAACCACCGCGAACACTAAGCGTAACCCATAAAGAATTACCGAAGTGACCTGCTGTCAGGGCTGTTTGATGTTGACCCTGGCAGGAATTTCCATTCAATCATTGAGAATCACAAATGTGAATCCTCTCATAAATGTTCTGGCAGATTGCTAAGATCTGCGTAGGACTCTTAATTTACATCTGGCGTCCTTAATGATGAACAACCAGTGTAGGAATATCATGTGTTCCTATGAGATCTTTTGATGAATCTCGGGGCTCTAGACTCGATAAGTGCACAGGTTTCCTATGCGGAGATTAGGGAGAGGTCTCCTGTTTCAATATCAATCATCTCTAAGAGACAGATCGATAGATTACACTGGTTCCCCGTGAGAATGAAACAAGCTCTTTTAAGAGAACTTGAGTGGTTAAGAAGGTTTAGTGCAGTGCGTCACTGGGTCCATGACGTCTTTGTCTTCAATACTGGTGTCACCTTAGTAACAGCCAGTAGCATATGAGTTGAACCCGGTGTCTGCCCTAAGGTTGAACATTTGGAGGGCTATTTCTTTTCACCCTTTTTCATAACTTTTCTTTTTAATTCTTCAACCCCTTCTTTCTCCTTTATCATTTTCTCCTTTTTTCAATCATACCTAAGGACTTCTAATTCTAATCTATTGGATTTGTCCTTGGGTAGATCCCTCTGGCTCTGGCGGATCATAGGACGGTTTTACCTAACCTTAGTCACCTTATAACTCCATGACTATCCTATCATTGCCATGAAACCATTTATTGAAAATCTCTCAAAGTGTTTATGATAATAAAACACATTGTTGACACTTCGAGAGTTTTGCATTTCTTTTGAAGGACTCCCCCTTCACATGTGCTCATGAATTTTTAAGAAATTTGCACATGCGTGAGGAGTTTGCACTTTTTTGAATTGATCCACTCTCAGTGAAAATGACCGATTCGAGACACGCTTACATCACTAGTTAGACTAGCTTGAAATTATTACCCGTCCTGGTCAAGTCCAACGAAAGTCTCTCGATATGGTACATTCTACTCAGACAAGTCCTATTCGAGACACGCTTACATCACTAGTTAGACTAGCTTGAAATTATTACCCGTCCAGGACAAGTCTTTTCGATTACTGACATTTTAAGCTTCGTCAATTCATTGGTACTTACTGAGTCGAGCTCTTTTGAGATTCAGCCACAATCTTTAAATATCTTTGATCACATTTTAATCATGTCTTCTCCCCCTCAAAAATATCATATCGTGATTTTTTTGATATCAATTGATTAAGAAAAAGCTTTTTTTTTTTTTTTTTTTTTTTGGAGAGATAGACAGATTTGTTTTTGCATTAAATCGGAACATTTTTGTTTTTGAAATAACTCCCCCTCAAAACTCGCATATGTTTTTGAGAAATGTTAAGCTTTTAAAGTTTAGAGGGAAGGAGTCTTCTCGAAGCAAAATTCTGAAAGAGAAAGAAGTTTCAGATTTGTTGAATTTTGCATCAAGGTTTTTTGAAAAACAAAGACTTCTCTTTGTTTGAGTAGGAATGTCGCACTGAGGCGTACAACAGTGTCCAATTTTAGGATAAGTTCACTTTGTTGATGAAAATCATTTTTGCGTAACACTTTCCTTTCTTTGAAAACTTGAGTTGTGCACTGTAAGGTGTACACAAATCATTTTGAGGATGAGCACCGATTTTGATAGATTTTGAAAATCTTTTTGAAAAATCTTGAAAATGTGGTGCTCATGATATAAGAGAATTTTTGTTTTTAAGATAAGTGCTCGAAAGATATTTGAAACCTTCATTTTTAATTAAGCACTTTCCTTTCTTCGAAGAACGAATCCTTAGCTGAAATACTAAAAAGTCATCGTTTAAGTCCGGGTTTCGTACTGAAGTACACGAAAGCCATTGTGAAGAAACTTTTGAGAAACGACATGTTTTAGAAAAACATTTAAAGAACTCCCGTTCAAGCATCTGTACATGTCCATATCATTTTTGAATGACATTTCTAGAAACGTACAGAATATTGATTTTTACGAGAGACATGTCGTGAGAAGAATATTTTTGGATTTTTTGATTTTATATTGTTTTTGTATTTTTTGAAAATTTTATATTTTTGTATTTTGTTTTTGTTTTTAAAATAGAAATGGAAAATCAAAAATAGAAGATTGAAAGATTGATTTTATAGAATTTACAGAATTTGAAACCTCTGAAGAACTGGGTTCTGAGATAGTTGAAGCACCTGCAACCAAAGACGAAGAGCTTTCACAAATAACAGTGTTAGAAGTACATGAATCATCACTCTGCGGGTGTTGACTATCAACGGTTGTAATGGTTTCTACTTCCTTTTCCTGATGATTATCACTATTATTTGCCTTGGTGCAACTATCAAAAATCTTTCCTGTGGTAATCCATCTAAGACCAACTATATGAAAAACTTTTCCCGTGGGAATCCACCTAAGGTAAGATCTAGACGTAGTCTTCTTATCAGATGCAGCGGAAGTCTCAGTCTTGGAAAAACTACATCCTTTAGATATCCACCTATTAGGTTTCTTAACCATTTTCTTGTTGTCTACGGGTTTGTTTCTATTTGGTGTCTTAGTGGATTGTGTCCTGACACGTGACTTTCCTTTCTTGAGAAATTGTGCAATACATGCATCGTGGTTAGCTGAAAAAACACATTTTTGACATGTAGGACAGAAAAGTTCAACATCTTTGTTTAACACAGCAATTTTAACTTTGTCACTACAGTCTTTTGGAAATTGTTTGTTGTTTGATGAGACCTTGGAATTCTGTGTGTTGCATTCTACGTTCCTAGCATTCTTTTTTGTGCCACTACTCTTAGATGCAAGCCAATCCCTAGTAGTTTGTAGATAGTGCCTAGGTAATGGTTTACTACTACTAGCAGTGCTTTGGAATCTTGTAGAATTCATCACACTAGGTTTTGCACCTAAGATTCCATTTTTCCAAAGTTGTGCCTTTTTCCTAGCTTCTTCTAGATGGTGATTTTGGACCATGTCATTAGAACCAACAGATTCCTTTACAGATTTTGTAGTCACATTAGGTGTACTATTCCTAGAAGAGCCAGGTGCACTCACATTTGTGTTTCTTTCAACAACCAATTTTCATTTTTCAACACTCTTTTCCATTTCCTTTTTCTTGAGCAAGAGTTGTGGAGTGACTGGTTTTGACAAATCCTTATTCTCATCGACTTTAGGAGCAAACCGTGAAATTGACATTCTTGGTTTTTCGACCGTTTTTGAAACATTTGGTTTCTCCGAAGTCGATGGTTTTGCAAACTTAGTATCCACACCCTTCCCTTTTATACTTACAAGCTGAGCTCTCAAAAGATCATTTTGCTCTTTCATGTCCTTGTAGGCATGCTCATACGACAATTTGTCATACTTGCATTCCTCTGATTTTCAATCAAGTTGTTTGAAAAATGACATGTTTTCTTTTTCAAGTTTTACAAGAGCATTTTCATATTTGGAAACAATTTCAGAGGTCTCAGCTCTCAGTCTTTCATCGTCTTGCACAGAATATGTTTGTAAAATGATGGACATAATATCAGTAGTCATGACAGCTTCGAAGAGAGAATCATTAAGGTTTTCCAAAACATTCATGTTTTCACGAGTATCATTAACTTCGTTTACCAAGGATTTGTAGTCCTTGACAAAGTCGGCCGTTTCTTTTAAGAAAGCTTGTTCAAAATGGATTACCCTCGCACTGATGTTATTCAGTGGGATAGTAATTTCGTTTTCAAAAACTTTTTTCTGCTCAATATGAAAACTGGAATGCCAGTTGTCAATATTGATTGTAGTTTTAGAAGCAACAATATTTTGAAGTTCTTGAATTCTCTTTTTAACATCATCCAGAATGTCTCTAGCCTCACTTGTATTAAAAGTGTTGTTAGAAGACATTTGTTCTATTTTTGAAAGAGATATATCAACTTTAACACAAATCTAAGCACTAGAAGAAGGAAAGATGGTGACTTGAATATATGTATGTGGCGTTAATAATAAAGAGAGAATAAGAGATGAAGTAGAGAGCTTTTATTCATAAAACACACACAATACACACACCTCAAATGAGCCTTTGAAGTGTTTAAATAGTTCTTGACATGAGATGCCCTATGGGCTTTCTATGGGCTTGGGCTTGGACTTGGTTACATGGTAGATAACAAGGCTTATGAAACATAGCACATAACATATTAGCTTGCCAAGTCCAAAGCCCAATGACTAAACTATTACTAATCTTAACATACGACACAAAGTTACAATATGAGAATGACCATCACTTCATAATACATATTTTTAATGCTAACACTGACGGTGTCGCCGCTGGTTTGGAAGCAAATGCACGAAATAGCGGCACCAGTATGCCACCAGGAGGAAGTGGAACCTCTGTACCCCACAAGTGTACCTATAAAGATTTTATAGGTTGTCAGCCAACTTTTTACAAGGGTACAGAAGGAGTGACTGGACTTACTCAGTGGTTCGAGCGAACCGAAACAATCTTTCAGAGGAGTGGCTGTTCGGAGGACTGCAAAGTTACCTTTGCTACCGGAACCCTTTTGCAAGATGCTCTGTCTTGGTGGAATTCTATCACCCAGACTGTGGGAATGACTGAAGCATTCCAACTCACCTGGACAGAGTTCAAAGCAAAAATACTGAGGAAGTACTGCCCCAGTGCTGAGCTGAGGAAGTTGGAAGATGAGTTTCACAAGTTAATGGTGAAAGGGATTGATCTCAGGACATATAACAGGAGGTTCCAAGAACTATCAGCACTATGCCCCACGATGGTGCCGGATTTCGAAAGAACCCTGGAGAAATATGTTGAGGGACTCCCTCAGAGCATCGAAGGAGATGTTACCTCGTCAAACCCACCAACTCTAGAAGTGGCAATGACCCTTGCTCAAAAGCTGTTGGACCGAGAGGTCAAGTGTAACAAAGAACTCAAGCGAAAGCTTGATGATAAAAGGACCACACACACCAACAGTAGCAACCACTACCACAACAACTCTAGGAACAACAATCAGAACTGCCATAACTACAACCACCGCAACAGTCAACAGAACCCTAGGCAAGAGACTGCCAAAGCATACACCGCCACTGGAAGTGGGGGATATGCGGGTCCAAAACCTCAGTGCCACAAGTGCAAGTTACACCACTATGGACAGTGCACCATTAAGTGTACCAAGTGTCAGAAGGTGGGCCATCAAGCTAGGGAGTGCAAGATCCTCGCTACCGGGAGCAATCTGCAACCCGTGACCCCAACATGCTACACTTGTGGAGAAATTGGCCATTACAAGAGCCAATGCACCAAAGGAAATGGTCAGACAAACAACGCTCGTGGGAGAGCCTATGTGATGGGAGAAGGAAATACGTCACAGAACCCAGACATAGTTACGGGTACGTTCCTACTCAATCATCATAGTGCTAAAGTATTATTTGACTCCGGAGCCGATAAGAGTTTTGTGTCTACTTCCTTTGCCCCCTTACTTAACATAGCACCCTCTAAGTTAGATACCGCCTATGATATAGAAATGGCCAACGGAGATTTAATAGGCATAGACACCGCAATTCAGAATTGCACCATAACCTTAGAAAACGAAACTTTTCCCATCAACCTCCTGCCTACACAGCTAGGTAGTTTTGATGTCGTCATCGGAATGGATTGGTTATCCAAACACCATGCTAGAATCATCTGTGATGAGAAAGCAGTCCATATTCCATTTAACGGTGAAACTTTAGTTATCCAAGGTGATAAGAGTAAACCACGACACTGTATCATCTCGTACATCCGAACAGTGAAATACTTGAATCAAGGGTGTCAAGTATTCATGGTTCGAGTAACGGAAGATAAATCAAAGGAAAAACGACTTGAGGACGTTCCCGTCGTCAAGGAGTTTCCAGAAGTTTTTCCTGACGATTTACCCGGCCTTCCACCTACCCGCCAAGTAGAATTCTAGATAGATCTCGTGCCTGGAGCAGGACCGGTGGCAAGAGCACCTTATAGGTTAGCCCCGTCCGAGATGAAGGAATTGGCCGAACAACTAGAAGAGTTGTCAGATAAGGGTTTCATCCGACCAAGTTCATCACCTTGGGGAGCTCCAGTCCTATTCATTAAGAAGAAAGACGGAACTTTCCGAATGTGCATTGACTACCGAGAATTAAACAAATTAACCGTGAAGAATCAGTATCCTCTACCCAGGATCGATGATTTGTTTGATCAACTACAAGGATCGAGTGTCTATTCGAAGATCGACTTGAGGTCAGGGTACCATCAACTAAGAGTTAAGGAGGAAGATATTCCCAAAACAGCTTTTAGGACTCGATACGGACACTTCGAATTCCAAGTGATGCCATTTGGTTTAACCAATGCGCCCGCAGTGTTTATGGATTTGATGAATCGAGTATGCAAACCATACTTAGATAAATTTGTGATTGTATTCATAGATGACATCTTAATCTATTCTCGCAACGAGAAAGAACATGCGGAACACTTGAGGATCATCTTAGAGCTGCTCAAAAAGGAAGAGCTGTACGCCAAGTTCTCTAAGTGTGATTTCTGGATTAGAACTGTACAATTTCTGGGTCATGTTATCGATAGTCAAGGCATCCATGTGGATCCGGAAAAGATTGAGGCCGTTAAGGATTGGGCAGCTCCTACCAACCCTACGGAAATACGCCAATTCTTAGGTCTTGCCGGTTACTACAGGCGATTCATTGAAGGTTTTTCAAAAATAGCCAAGCCTTTGACCGAGTTAACACAAAAGAATAAGAAGTACAGTTGGGAGGAGAAGCAGGAATCGGCTTTTCAGTTGTTAAAGAAGAAACTCTGTGAAGCACCGATTTTAGCACTACCGGAAGGAAGTGAAGACTTCGTAGTGTACTGCGACGCGTCGTACCATGGTTTAGGTGCGGTACTGATGCAAAGAGATAAAGTGATAGCTTATGTGTCACGACAACTTAAGACGCATGAAGTAAATTATACAACTCATGATTTAGAATTAGGAGCAGTAGTATTTGCTCTTAAGTTATGGAGACACTATCTGTACGGCACCAAGTGCACGGTATACACAGATCAAAAAAGTCTTCAACATATCCTAGATATGAAGGAGTTGAATATGAGGCAACATCGATGGTTAGAATTGCTTAGCGACTACGATTGTGAGATTCGCTACCATCCGGGAAAAGCGAACGTCGTGGCAGACGCTTTAAGCAGGAAAGAACGAATAAAACCTCTCAGGGTTCGATCCTTGGGAATGACGGTATATTCGCCTCTTCCATCGCAAATACTTCAAGCACAATCCGAAGCTCTTCGAGAAGAGAACAGACCAAATGAGAGAATCTACGGCATGCCGGAGAATTCAAATGGTTTTGTGAAGAGATCAAACAGAATACTCTGTTTTAAGGAAAGAAGTTGGGTTCCACTGTATGGAGGATTACGTGACCTCATCATGCATGAGTCGCACAAATCAAAGTACTCCATCCACCCAGGTTCCGACAAGATGTACCAAGATCTCAAGGAACTCTATTGGTGGCCAAACATGAAAGCCGACATAGCAGAGTATGTCGGAAAATGTTTGACCTGTGCGAGAGTAAAAGCAGAATATCAGAAACCATCAGGATTGTTGGTACAACCCGAACTTCCCATGTGGAAATGGGAACGGATTACAATGGACTTCATCACCAAACTACCCAAGACGTCAACAGGATATGATACCATATTAGTCATCGTTGATCGTCTCACCAAATCCGCCCACTTTCTGCCTATCAAAGAAACTGATGAAATGAATACACTCTCACAGTTGTACTTAAAAGAGATTGTTACCCGACATGGAGTGCCTATCTCTATCATCTCTGATCGAGATAGTCGATTCACGTCTCATTTCTGGAAATCTTTGCAGAAAGCTCTAGGAACTAAGTTTGACATGAGCATAGCCTACCACCCTCAGACCAATGGACAAAGTGAGAGAACCATCCAAACCTTAGAAGACATGCTCCGAGCATGTGCGATCGACTTTGGAAAAGGTTGGGACAAACACTTACCATGGGTAGAGTTCTCCTACAACAATAGTTACCACACTAGTATTAAGGCAGCCCCATTTGAAGCACTGTATGGAAGAATGTGCAGATCTCCCGTTTGTTGGGCCGAAGTTGGTGACATACAACTCACCGGGCCCGAACTCATTCATGAGATAACGGAGAAAATAGTTAAGATCAAACAACGGCTGCAAGCTGCAAAAGACAGGCAGAAAAGTTATGCCGACATAAGAAGAAAACCTATGGAATTTCAGGTTGGAGATAGGGTAATGTTGAAAGTTTCTCCTTGGAAAGGAATGATACGCTTTGGAAAGCGTGGAAAGTTAAACCCTAGATACATCAGACCATTTAGCATCCTAGAACGGATTGGACCAGTGGCATATAAGCTAGAGTTGCCAGAAGAACTTAGCCGAGTACACCCTACCTTCCACGTGTCAAACCTTAAGAAGTGTTTATCCGATGAATCTCTAGTGATCCCACTCAAAGAGATTCAACTCGACGATAAACTTGTATTTACAGAAGAACCAGTAGAAATCATGGATCGGGAAGTCAAACGATTAAAACAAAACCGTATTCCTATAGTCAAGGTTAGATGGAACTCAAAGCGAGGACCAGAATACACTTGGGAACGCGAGGACCAAATTCGTGCCAAATATCCCCATCTATTTTCTTAGACACCCCTGACGACCATCTTAGACTAGAATTCCGGGACGAAATTCAGAATGAGGGGTATGTACTGTGATCACCCGTAAAATTTCCCTATGAATAGTAAAGTTAATCAAAAATTAATATATCATTACGTTAATTAATAACGTTTTTACCGATAACAATTTTTTTTTAAATATGCTATGATTACTCGAAATCACTACGATACTTAAAACCTTTTCTCTTCGAAACGATGCTCACACACGTACCACTATAGTCTAATAATCGCGAGAACATTAAATTTTACCACTTACGAACTTACGTAACATATTTTGACTAAACACGTTCGACAACGTCCGTACTCACGTAAAAGTCTCACTAATTAAATACTAAAATATTTACTAATTATAATTAACAATTTTACTAATTTTAATTAACTCTAAACCGGACCCTTAATTACCCTAAGCCCAAACCAAGTTCGGCCTGTTACTATTCCTAAGCCCAAAACCAAATCAAGCCTATTCCTTTTGTTTTCATTTCCACTCGACTAGGACAACTAGAAACAAGCTTCGTACGCTCAAGTCCTACACACGACACCCCTATATTTTTACACATACTCATTCCTCCCCTAGCCAAAAATTAGAGTGTCGATTTATAGCTTCTCTCGTTAAGTCTAGACACGATTTTACGAGGCAAAGTAATTGTCCCCAAACACGATTTTATAAAATGTCAACATATTCGAAACTCAACCATTTTGACCCACGATTGTTTCTAAAACATCCTAAACTCATTTTAAACTCAAACTAAGGTCTAAATATTGCCAAGTTACCAAAATCCCACAAGTCACAACCGATTTACAAATCGGTTCACTAAATAAGTTGTTGGTCGACATGTATTTCCAAACCAAACTAGTACTCCCTTAAATCAAACACACACACTACCATATTTTATTCACTAGAGAAAGTACCAAAACCTTTTTATAACATATATCACAAGTACCATTCGTTTGTAAGATTTCAAAGCCCACGTTTTTCCTTTGAAGTTTGACATGTCGACCACAAGAAACAAAGACTTTAAGTGACTAGTGTTACTCTTACAACTTTAGGACTTTTGAGATTCACGCAACCATCCAATCACTTTAAAACTTGGACACTAGAACACCCTTAGAACCATATATATACCGCATGCATGCATGCTTGCATTTTCTACTTCCATGCAAACCAAAATTTCACCAAATATTGCTAAGTATTAAAGCTAGGAGTTGGGTCAAAGCTTTGGGTAGGAAATTAAGAGATTCGTGGGGGTTTAGGAGAAGCAAATTGTTGTTTGTGAACCTTGGTCGAGCAAACTAACACACTACGTACTTGTCTCACTTACTTCTCGATTCCACGTCCCAATTACCCCACCATTTGGTGTCGTAAGTCCCTAACGACTCATTTCAATTCTTTTTGATATACATTTATTTGCATTACATTTTTACACAACACACACGAACGCACTTCATTATTTAAAATCTAGATAAACGACCTATATATATTTTACGTCCATCTATATATTTGACACTTTAAGAAATAAGCTATATAAAGTTTTGAAACTAAAACACTACGTATAAACCATTTTGAAGTACATTCCTAGCGTACCACAACAAGTATGAAAAACTCAAATATTTTTCTAAGTCTTTTGTTACAAAAATTCGTCCCATACCACACCCAAAACACACGCATATCTTTAATATTTACTTAACGAGCATACCTTTTTATTTCACAAACCAATAGACCTCATGACACACAATCAATTTGGTGTAGAAACTTTGTAATAAAAATCACGTTAGGACCTAGTAATCGATCAAAAGCAAATCGACCAAGAAACAGTTTTGAAAAATTAAATAATATCGATTGGGCCTTAAGGCCCAATCATTTCAAAATAAGCCGAGACAATAAGCTGAGGCTATAAGCTGTTGGGCAACTTTTTCACAATCCTAACCTTAGCCTAAAACAAATCCCAAAAACCCCGTAAGCCCATTGGATTTAAAAACACTAACGGGCTTAGTTTTTCGTTAAAAAGCCCATAAGCGATCCATAAGCTTTTTCGAACTAATAAGCTGTCAAAATAAGTTCATTAAGTTGTTTTGAAGATATTTAAGAAATGAAAACGTTAAGTTTTGAAAATTGTAAAGTTTGGACTAAAATTGCAAATTTTATGAAAATCGGGTTAAAAGTGTCAACTTTTCAAAGTTGTGGTGAAAAATGTCATTTTGTAAACTTTAGGATAAAAACTGATTTTTATAAACTTTAGGGTAAAAAGTGTAAGAAATATAAAGTTGTGGACGTAATATATAAATATATTAAATTTTGGACTAACGGCGTAACGCTAACGCCGTTAGGGTAAAAAGTGTAAATTTTTGAAAATACAAGGGCCGTATACTAAAATTAATATTTTCATTTTTATTTTCCATTTTTACAAGTTCCCGTCACGACGTTACGTTTATTTTCAAACTAATATTATTATTACTATTATTATTATTAAACGTTACGTTTATTTTTAAACTAATATTATTATTACTATTATCATTATTAAACGTTACGTTTATTCAAACTAATATTATTATTACTATTATTATTATTATTATTATTATTAAACCTCACGTCTATTTTCAAACTATTATTATTATTACTATTATTATTATTAAACGTTACGCATTATTTCAAACTATCGTTACTATTTTTATTATTAAACCTTATGTTATATATATATATATATATATATATATATATATATATATATATATATATATATATATATATATATATATAACTAAACTAATCGTACGATATATTATAAAACTAAATGTTTTACTAACGTTAAATTAACAAATCACGCATTCAAAAACTACTCGCGATTAAAACATTAAGACTATCAAACACTAAAAATTGCCAAATATTATCTAGGTCGTGTGTGGAGCCGTTCCCATTTTGCAAACTGAGTATCGATATTTTTATTCACTAAACCACTAAGGTGAGTTCATAGCCCACTTTTATAAAACTGTTTACGTGGGGAGATACAGCTTAAAAATCTGAACACAAGTATTTTCTTATATTATGCCTGAAATTGTTATTGCTTAAGTACCTTTTTGCCAAAAGCCCCTCATATCATGAGCCTTAGTCACCCAGAGAGGTGAACGTAAATAATTGTGAATAGATCTATTAGGGATTGACCATCCCCGTTTGGGAGTTGAGAAAACAACCAAACGCACTTTATTTGAAATCTAATAGGTTACTATCCCGAGGGCACCTGTTACTTTAATCCATCATTTATGATGAGATCTGTTAATCGGCTGAGTGTCATGAGCTTAATGCAATAATAAATGATTTTAAACTTATAATTGTAATTCGATGCAATTATCACTATCACTTGTGTTCAACTACTAAACTTAAACCTATGAATATCACTCAACTTTTATTGACTTTTAGCATGTTTATCTCAGGAAATTAATGCGAAGGAGCTCAAGGCATGGAGAAAGCATTAAACCCCTATACGGGTGTTAAATAAAATGTTTTGTCATTCGCTTTTAATAACTCATATCTCCTATGATATGTTAAAACTAATGGAACAACTTTGTATTTGAAAAACTTGCTTTTAAATGAATGATAAACATAGTTTTAAAACGTCTCTTTGAGTCGTTTTCTATGACTTGACTTCGATCCTCTAAGTAATACCCCACAAAGTCTTCTGCTGCTCTAGTTGAAATTTAGGGGGTGTTACATAGTATTTCGCTTACTGCTGTAGTGGCCGGTGTGAGACCCTTGTCGGGCAGGGATCCATAGCTTAATTGATGATTGCGGACGTGGATCACTTTCCGGACCATGGGCCAGTTCGTGAGCATACTTCGGGAGTGCCACTCAAGTGGTTCGTACACGTCCTTGTATGTCCGGACTGTGCCTTGCTTGTGGCTTGGGCTTTAGTCAGATCCGGTTTGTTGGGCCGGGGCCTGGTTTGTTTGTTTATCGGGCGGGAGCCCGGTATTTTAGTTACATTGGGCCGGAGCCCTATTGTGTATAATATGGTCCAGACCCAGTAATCCCGCTATCCGTATTATACATCATCAGGTTTAAAAGAAATGTAAATTTGTTTTTACCTTATGCATGACATCACTCAAAAAGCTACGTTGATGTATTTTCAAATCAAATCTTGAAAGATTACACAAGATTTTTTGATTTAGTAAATAAAAAATCCGAATTTTGTGCAATAGGGCCGGATCGCTCAAAATGCACTAGCCAGGTCCCTATGTGAGGGATCAGGCGGATCCGAATGAATGGTGATTTTTAGCCTATAAATACCAAGCCAATTCTCTTCATTTCTTACCCATTTCTTGCATAATATTTCTTATATTCTTATATCATCTGTCTAATATCTGATTACAGATCGTTCTTGTAGTTTTCTTTGTTTTTGGTGATTCTCTATAAGCTCTTCATAAAAAAACGAGATCACGATTTTACATACAAGACTTGCAAGCTTCAAGAGAAGTGTTTTTAGCCTTCGTCATCATTACAAGATCACTGATTTGATTCTTGTATCTCATTCATCACATTGTACCATAAACTTGTAGTGTTAGTTTGTATGATTGGGTTGGTAAAGAACCTGGTATTTAGCTTTGTACCGGATTGTTGGAACCTAAGTTTTTACTATTTTGTCAAGTCTCGGTCATTTGTAATAATAGGTTGCTTAAGTTATTTATTACTTAGAATATTGGATAAGTAACAAGTTTATTAGGCCTAAGTATTATGACCCATGGGCTTGAAGCCCACACGTTTCTATGTAAGGATGGAGTAGGGATGTTGCCCTAGCTCCTTTCCTATAAATACTAGTCTTAGGCCTCATTTGTATTTGGTTGGTTATTTGAAAACATTAAGGAAATTCTTGCAATTCATATTCTCTAAATTTCTCATAATCATCCCACTCTCATTCTCATCTCATTTCTTACATAATCATACTTGTGTTTACAAAATGGTGACCTAACAAGTGGTATCATTCGCTAGAGGAAGGTGTAGTTATTGTTTTCATTGATTTCTTTCTTAAAATTCGTTTTTTTTAATCGAATTTTTGTGATAATCTTAAACTTTCTTGTTTGTTTCTTGGTTTTTTTCTCACATCTTTGCTTACAAACTTGTGTTTAAAATCAAAACAAACCAAAAAGTTTCAAATTTTTACAAAACTATTCGATTTTGCTTATTTGTACTTTTATCGAGATTTTATTAAGTTTGAAAAATTTCTTAAAGTTTTCTACTTTCTTTAAGATCTACTCATTTTATACCCAAAAGTACAAGTATCTTGAAATAAAAACGAGTTTTAGGATTGCTTTCTTTGTAAAACAACAACTACCAAGTTATCGAGAACCTGCTTGTCCCCTATTTCGAGATCTTCTCCAAGTGCACTACCTCGACTTCGTTTGTGTGAACTCGGTATTTTCTTTCTTGTATAAGAAAGTTAAGTACTTCGACTTTTGGAAAAGTTTTCGAAATTGTATAATTTCGAAAACTGTGTTTCGCAATCTTGTGTTTTTTCGAAAAACTTACATTTTTTTTTCGAAATCACAAAGTTATCGAAAACTTATTAAAGTTTCGAAATCTATTATTTCGATAACCTAAAAGTTTTGAAAACTCTTGATTATCTCGAAATTTCAAGTTTTTTCGAAAACCTGCCAACTTTTCGCAAACCTGGTTTCTCGATAATCTGACAGTTTCGCAATCCTATTATCACAAACCTTGTTTCTCGATAATCTGACAGTTTTCGCAATCATTGAAGTTGTGCTAAGTTCTTCGATACTTGGTTTAATCTACACTTTCTACAAGATCCATTTCTACACAAGTGTTCTAAGATGTCTCAACCACCTAATCACTACTTCCCTCACATTCCTCAGCATCAGCAGTCTCAGCAACCTCAGCATCAGCAGTATCAGCAACAACAATACCTTCCGCATATAATGAATCAACAACCTCCTAAACAAACATACAATCCACTACATCATTACCTAATGATGCAACAATAGATCATTTCTCAACAACAACCAAATCAAGTGCTACAACAAACCACTCAGTTTTCCTCCAAACAACCTCACTGGTTTGACAGAATGTGTGAAGTTATTACAACTCAACAATCCCGACATGAGGCAGGATCACTTGAAACACCTCCAATGCTAACACCTGGGAATTATGTTCAATGGTCAAGTCGATTCTTAAGATTTCTTGAATTAAAGAAACCTCATGGGCAGTTCTTAAAGCAAGTGATACTTGAAGGACCATTTGAGTGGCCAACAAGATTTGAAGCTGGTGATCCAAATGCTGATCCTCCACGTCCTCCTGGTGATAGACCCCTTCCAGAAACTGCACTCACTGAAGAACAGAAACTACATCGTGAAGCTGATCAGTATGCAATGGCTTATATACTTCAGGGTATAAATCCGATCTATCGAAGTGTCGATGCTCAGAAAACAGCCAAAGCTATGTGGGAACACGTTCATCTCCTTATGGAAGGCACTCAATTGAACAAAGATGACATGGAATCCAAGCTTTACATGGAATACACTGACATCACAATTGAACCTGGAGAGTCACTTGAATCCTACTATCATCGTTTCACTAATGTGGTCAATGATCTGGAACGTCACAAAATCACAGTACCAAGGATCGCTGTGAACTCCAAATTTGTTGGTAGTCTTGGCCCTGATTGGCATAAATATGTAACATTTGTTCGTCAAACGAAGAATCTTCATGATGCTCCATATGGCTTGTTGTATGATTTTCTGAAACACCATGAACCTGAAGTGGAAAAAGATAGAGCTCTACGAGGAGGATACACACCAACAACAACACCAAATTCTTTGGCTCTCGTAGCTCAATCTCCCTATTCTCCACCACCAATGTCAAATCATGCATATGTTCAAGAGCAGAACTACTTCAGTTATCCACAATCTTCCACCTCTTCCACCTCGAACCAAATGGTCCCTTATGATTCATCTCCACAAGATTCTTCTACTCAACTTGTTCCGTCAAACAACAATGATGCTGTGTACTACTCCAACTCCAATGATGATGACGATGATGACTTTCATACGTTGAATCAGGGACTTGCTCTTATTGCTCGAGCTTTCAGCAAATTCTCCAACAAAACAAACAATCGTCAACGATCATCTTCTAATACAAGGAATCAAGCTGTTGTTAATGATGGAAGAGTGGAAATTCAGAATCGTAGCTATGGTCGATCTGGTTCAGGAAGCTCTTCAGGAAATTATGGGAATGGTCAGAGGTTTAGTAACAATACAGGGTTCAGGAACAACTCAGGATCTTCTCAACAAAGGTCTGACTCAGTTGCTACAAGGAACTCCAGCTCAGGGAATGCAGTTTGGTGCTACAATTGTAATGAACAAGGTCATATAGCTACAGCATGTCCCAAACCGAGAACTCGGGGTAGTAAGTTTCACAAGCAGGCATTACTCATGGCTCTTCAAGATGAAAAAGATGGACATTTCCCTGAACAGGATAACAACTTCATGGCAAATGTGAACAACGATGATGACATGGAAGATCTGGAAGCCAATGCTGCTGTGATGCTTATGGCCAACATGCAGGAACTTAAGCTCAATGATTCAGGTCCAGTGTATGACACTGACGGCTTGTCTCAGGTACATGACCTCAATGAATGCTTTATTAATGAAATAGTCTCACCTTCTGCTTCTGAATCAGATATGGCGCAAGTTGTTCCATCTAAATCATCTTCATCACCTCAAAAAGATGAACAAATAAGCACAGTTGTCATTTTCGATGATGACACAGTTGTTTCATTTGATGATCCTATTGAGAATAATGAACATGATAATTTAGAACAACATGAACCATCATTTGATCCAGACCCTGACCTAATATTGTTATCTAAACAACTAGATGCTCAACAATTGCAAATCATTAAATGCAACGATACTAATAAAGCTTTAAAAGAACAAAATGCGTCACTTTCAAGAGATATTGAGTGTTATAAAATTCAGCTTTCGAATCAAGAAGACAAGATTAAAAATGCAAAAAGTTTTGAAAAAGCTTTTTACGATTCTTACAACAAAGAACAAGATCTTCAACGCAAAATGCATGATTTAATTGAGTCAAACGGAAAGTTGATTTCGAAACTTGAAAGTGAAAAGTGTGAATTGAAAATGCAAGTTAAACATCTTCAAACAGAACTTTCAAAAACAGAAACAGAGTTGTCAAGTTGTAAAAAGGATTTTTGTGAACATAAAATACGAAAAAGGAAGTATATCGACGATTTACTCGGCGATATTGTTGATCTTGAAAAACAACTCAAAGAATTTCGTAACATTGTTTACAAACATGGGAACTCAGTCACAACAATTCAGAAATTTACTTTAAAACCGAGACCCGATAAACGATTTGCACTTGGTGATTACCATTCAATGTTTCTTCACACGGCATTCAAAGATATTCCAAAAATTTACAGTATGGATTATTTGATGGATAATATGATTGTGCGTGCTGTTGTTTTTGATACTGAGGAAGAAGAAGAACTTGAAGACGAGAGTCGATCAAAAATGAGTTATGTTCAACACTGGACACCATATGACTATTCAAAAGCTCCACCTCTTTCTAAATCTTTTGTTACTCAAAAGGATTTACCTGAGAAATCATGGTTTATCGAAGAGTCATATGTTTCATCTCACAATGAGGCCCCTGTCCAAACTGTAGCACAAATAAATGGTCCCTTACCATCATCCGGTGAACTTACACCTTTACCGAAAACGTGTCGTGTCTTAAATTATTTCAAAACTTTTATGGAAGACATCGAAATTTTGGAGGAAACAATTGAACGTAATTCTGAAATTAAAATTGAAACTTTTCAATCCGCTTACGAGCGAGAAAAGAGAGATATTTTTCAAAAACAAATGAAGCCAATTGTTCAACACCTCCGTCTCTGTGCTACACGTTGGGATCAGGAACTTCAAAAGGAGGTCAAAAATATGATAAATGTTTTCAATGCTACTGAAAATGACATTTTGATTCAAAAGCAAAGAAACAGAGTTTTGAAAAATGATGCTGATCGACTCTTGGAACAAGTTCTCAATGCTGATATTTTGTCTGTTATCATGAATGATCTTTATAATTCTGGTACTTCTATGCTTAAGCATGATCATTGTGTTGATAATAATTTGTTGAATGAGGAAATTGAGACACTTAAACAGGAAAATGATAAGTTGAGAATTAAAAATGATGATGTGACAAAACAATTTTCAAAAGAAATTTGTCAACTCAATCAAAGGCTTGAATGGTGTCAAGCTAAAAGTCTTGAAAGGGAATTGAAGTTTCAAAGTCAAAATGTTTCAAACTCTTGTCAGATTTGCAAAAACAACGAGTCTTTAAAAGGTCGATGTTTCCAATATGAGAAAGAAATTGCGGATTTAAAAATTGAAAACGCCGAATGGTAACAAAACCGCGATGACATCAAATATTGCAATGGTTTACTTGAGTCTGAAATTCAGGACAAAAATCACATCATCATTGATTTGAAAGAGAAAGTTAAGCTACTTCAAAAAGGAAAAATGGTTGACACCACGGTGATAGCACCAGGAATGTATCAATTAAACAAAACTGATAAAGGAAAGGTTGTTCAACACACTAATGTTGATAACTCCACTTCTACAGGACTAGTCTCCACTTCTAGCGTTAGCAGACCCAAGCGAAAAAGTAAAAAGAAGAATAGGATCTTGCAACGTAAGAGAGGACACCTAGAAGCTCAAGAAGTAGAAGACCAACTTAGGAATTTGAATAAAACTCATGTTGCATCAGATTTAGATTCTAATCTGGCAAATTGTAATCAAAATCTAAATGTAACAAATGATAAACCTTTGAATGTTTTGAATATTAATGCATCTTGTGTGTTTTGTTGTAAAAGCGTATCATCTGGTGATCATACAAAATGTTTAGCTAATTCTCTTCTCAATCGTCATAAGAAACGTAGGACACGCATTCCTTTTAGGCCCACTAATGCCTCTAAGTCTAACTTAGGAAAGCCGTCTTCTACGGTTTCTAATGATATCCCAGTTACCCCCATAGGTGCCGAGAACAAATCTAGGACTGAGCCAACTACTAGTGCATTTAACATTAAGAAAGCAAAAACTAGTTGGAACTGGCAACGTTGGTTACAATACAAACCAGATTTTAAATGGATTCCTAAATTGTTAACTACATGTGTTACTAACCAACAGGAACCCGCATTGTCCTTGGGTTCCACCCTTACTTCTGTTCCATCCGTGTCTTCTTCTTGTGATACAGGTGGTACAGATTGTTCTCTGGATTGTTGATAGCGGATGCACCCGACATATGACAGGCAATCTTAAACTGTTGAAAAACTTTGTCTCAAAGTTCATTGGCACTGTCAGATTCGGGAATGATCATTACGCACTTATCATGGGATATGGTGACTTTATCAGCGGGAACATTGAAATCAGTCGTGTTTACTATGTGGAAGGCCTTGGACACAACCTTTTCTCTGTTGGCCAATTCTGTGATGGGGATCTAGAAGTTGCATTTCGTGAGAAAACTTGCTTTGTTCGTGACTTACAAGGAAACGATCTAATGTCTGGCTCACGCAGCTCCAATCTTTATACAATCTCAATGTCAGATATGATTGCAACATCTCCGATATGTCTTCTCTCCAAAGCTGAATCGACTAAATCTTGGTTATGGCACAAACGTCTTTCACACTTGAATTTCAGAACCATGACTGACCTTGCTCGTTATAAACTTGTCGATGGATTTCCAAGATTCCGTTTCACCAAAGATCACTTATGTCCAGCCTGTGAACAAGGTAAAAGTACTCGTGCTCATTTTCCGTCTAAACCTGAGCAAAGTACGAATCATGTTTTACAACTGCTTCATATGGATTTATGTGGACCGATGCGTGTTCAAAGTATCAACGGTAAACGCTACATACTCGTAATTGTAGATGACTTCTCCAGATGGACTTGGGTTTATTTCCTACGAAGTAAAGATCAGGCTCCTTCTATGATCATCACCTTTCTCACTAAAATTCAAGTTCAGTTACGCAATACGGTACGAATCGTCAGAACTGACAATGGAACTGAATTCAAGAATCAGACACTTAGGTCTTACTATGAGAAAGTGGGAATTGAACATCAAACGTCTATACCTAGAAGCCCAGAACAGAATGGTGTGGTTGAAAGACGCAACAGGACGTTAGTGGAAGCTGCTAGAACTATGTTGATTAATGCTCAATTACCAGATTACTTGTGGGCAGAAGCTGTTTCAACCGCATGTTATACTCAAAATCGTTGCATGATCACAAAACGCCATCGCAAAACACCATATCAAATTGTTCACAAAAGAAAACCGAACATCGACTACTTTCATGTATTTGGAGCACTTTGCTATCCGAAAAATGATCGTGATGATTTAGGTAAACTCAAAGCTAAGGCTGACATCGGAATGTTCGTTGGATATTGTGAAAATTCCAAAGGTTTTCGGATATGGAATCGTCGTACAAGAGAAATTCAAGAAACCATTCACGCTAATTTCGATGAACTCACCCACATGGCTTCTGAGCAACACAGCTTAGGACCCGAATTTAACCGTCTCAACTCTCCGGCATCTTCAGCTGAACCATTGCCACTTAACCGCAAAGAATTAGAAACCTTGTTTGCTCCACTATTTGATGACACAATTGAATACCGTCCTACTGAGGTCTCACCTAATTCCGCTGCTCAACCTGATAACATTCCAGTACCAGACTTATCTCAACAAACTTCCACAAGTGTTGAGAGAGACGGTCCTCCAATTGTATCACCATCTACAGCCGAACAAACTGGTTCTAACTCCCGCCATCCAGCTGAAGATCCAACACCACAATCAGTTCTACAACCAGCAGAGCATGATCCTGATGTGTTCATTAATCCGTTTGCACCAGCTACTACAGTTCCTGACATAGCTGAGTCGTCAACACGTAATTTGGATCCTGCTAACATGCGAGATACTTATCAACTACACCCGTCAACACACAAATGGACTCGTGACCATCCACTATTTCATATTATTGGCCATCCAGATGCACCTGTTATGACAAGACAACGACTTCACACAGATGGAGAAACTTGTATCTATGCACTCACAGTTTGTCACGAAGAACCTAAGAACATTAAAGATGCAATGACTTATGACAACTGGATTGAATCTATGCAAGAGGAATTTCAACAATTCATAAGACTTGAAGTCTGGGAGTTAGTTGAAAGACCTGACGGAGTCTTTGTCATCGGGTTAAAATGGATCTGGAAGAATAAGCTTGATGCTGAAGGGACTGTCATACGCAACAAATCACGTCTGGTAGCAAAAGGATACTCCCAACTGGAAGGACTTGATTTTGCTAAATCCTTTGCTCCAGTGGCTCGACATGAAGCTGTTCGGATCTTTTTGGCTTATGCTGCACACAGGAATATGGTGGTTTACCAAATGGATGTGAAAACAGCATTTCTTAATGGAGAACTCCGTGAAGAAGTTTATGTCAGTCAACCTGAAGGCTTCGTTGATCCTGAGCGTCCTAATCACGTTTACCGACTCAAAAAGGCACTCTACGGACTCAAGCAAGCCCCACGGGCGTGGTATGACAAACTGTCCACTTTCTTATTGGCCAATAAATTTTCTAAAGGATCGGTGGATCCAACACTGTTTACAAAAACCTACGGGGAGGACTTACTTGTTGTTCAAATATATGTCGATGACATCATTTTTGCCTCAACAAAAAGAAGTTACTCTAATGATTTTGCAAAATTAATGAAAGATAATTTTGAAATGTCCATGATGGGTGAACTTTCGTTCTTTCTAGGACTTCAAGTTCATCAATCACCCCGTGGAATTTTTATAAATCAGTCCAAATATGCTCTCGAAATTCTTAAGAAACACGGAATGATGTCTTGTGATACTTTTAATACACCAATGGGCTATACCACAAAACTAGATGCTGATTTGCATGGGACTCCTGTTGACCCTACCAAATACCGAAGTATGATTGGGTCCCTCATGTATCTCACAGCTAGTAGACCTGATATAGTATTTGCTGTCTACATGTGCTCTCGCTATCAGTCCAGACCAACTAAAAAACACCTCAGTGAGGTAAAGAGAATCCTTCGATACATAAAGGGAACCATTAACTTGGGGATCTGGTATCCGAAGGATTCTGGTTTTAAACTAATTGCTTTTTTAGATGCTGATCATGCAGGATGTTTAGACACACGCAAAAGTACATCTGGTGGATTACAGTTTCTCGGAGACAAACTTGTGTCATGGCAATCTAAGAAGCAGGACTGCACGTCACTGTCATCTACAGAATCTGAATACGTAGCCATGTCTGCTTGTTGTGCTCAAGTCATTTGGATGAGATCACAACTTAAAGATTATGGCTACCTATTCAACAAGATTCCTATTTACTGTGATTCAAAGAGTGCAATTGCTATCTCCTGCAACACTGTACATCATTGCAAATCCAAACACATCGATCTCCGTTATCATTTCATCAAAGAGCATGTGGAAAGGGGTACAGTTGAACTTTATTTTGTTGGAACTGAGTACCAATTAGCGGACTTACTTACCAAATCCTTGGCACCATCAAGGTTTGCTAGTCTAGTTCACCAAATTGGTATGAGATGTTTGACTCCAGAGGATCTGGAAAAGTTTTTAAAATACAACTAATCGTCAAACATCACAACTATCTCTGTATAATATTTTGATTTCTTTCTTTACTATAAATTAATCAAAACACAAAAAGATTTTTCATATTTTATTTTTCATAAAAAAAAAAAAAAAAAAAAATGCAAGTATATTGCTTCCATTCAACACCTTGTCCTTACTTTATAAGTGTTGAGGGGGAGTCTCGCTTAAATCTTTTACCAATTTTAATTGGTATACTTGCATATTTCTCGTATTTTACGGTTCTTCAGAGTGTGTGGACGATTTCTTTTACATCACTTTGTCTCATTTGTTTAAAGTCTTCATAAGTTAACTTAACGGATGCATATCTCAAATATCACTTAGGTTTTCTAGATAATTTAGGACTCTAATAGACATATCTTAAAGTTAAGGGACCTAAAGTGTCAAATACTTAAAATTTCAAAAACAAATAAACAAACAAACCGTATAATTAAAACCCCACAAACTCATAAACCCCTAAAACCCTTTCTAACCTACGGTTCAAATTCAATCTAGAAATCCAAGACCTTGATCATCAATTCGTAAGTTCCTATGTACTCACTAGGGTATTACACACATAGGATATTGATTAATTGAATTTTCAACGGTTCGATTTCCTATTTTCTTGATGTCGAGAACTAGGGTTAGGAATTTCGAAAAATGCTCTAAACATGTTTTAGTGGATGATTCTTGATAGGGATTTGTTAATTAGCTTGTTTATAATATATCCCCATTGTTTTTTCATTCCCTACATCATGTTTACTGTAATTCTCGAATTCGTAATTATGGGTCGAATTGGGTTTATGATGTTCTGTGTATGTTTGCTTGATTTTATTGGTGGGATATGTTTCTTTGGTCTCTTATATGGATATTAGATTTAGTTTTGTTGATATGCATCATTGTAACTTGATTCTCGATAAACACGCATGCTTCGTTCGTTAATAATATCGAGCTAAATGAGTCTAATGTGTTTACTACTGTGTTTATGTGTCATTATAAGCTTTGTTCATGTATTTGTGATATGCTTGATTCCACGATACTTAGCTTACTCATAATTAGGTCTTTATCGAAATCATGTTCTTGGCGGTTGTCGAAATCTTTGTGATTTTGTCTAAGTAGTGTTTGTCTATCTTGGTGACAGGCCAATATCATTCGAAAAGTTCTTTGTGAAGGAAATGTACGTGTGACTTCAATTTAATTCGATTTAATTCTTGTATAAGAATTTTTTCGAGAACCTGAGTTTTTATCGAAATCTTTTACAAACTTATCGAGAAACTTATGTTTCTCGATAAATGTTGTTCATACTCAATTTTTTCGAAATTAGTTTTCAAAATCATTATTTGAGCTAAAACTTTTCGAAATCATCAGATTCTCGAAAATTTTATCGAAAAATAATGTTTCTCGATAACTCAATTTTTCTCGAAAAAAAATCTCGATAAAAGATCTCGATAAATGTCAATTCTGAGAAATTTTTTCGAGAAGTCACTTTCTCGATAAAGTTTCACTATAACATTTTTCGAAATCTGTTTCTTTACTCAAATTTGCGATAAAAGGTCCATGATATATTTTTCGATATCTTGTTTTTGGCCTTGTCATGTTATATCTATGTATCATTGTTGTGATTCATTAGTGTTGTGTAATGTGAAGTAATTGTGAATTGTGATCATCAATTGTGCTTATTTGCGAAACGTTGCATTGTTTAGTTGATTTCATGATTCTTCAAATATGCATTATGTGACACTTCACTCATAACAAAATGACACATTTTGTGCTTAACTGTCTCAAGTAGATATCTGTATCCAAACTCTAAACTGTGCTAACACATAACAAATTTGGATGTTTGGGTTTATGATGATATTTTTCAGATTAACATGGCTGAACCAAATGAGAACGTCACTGAACAAAGTCTTCCACTGCTTACCATAGATGACATCACTCCCAAAAACTACAACGTCACGATTGGCGACAACAATCCACGAGTTGATTTCGACAAGTTGAGTATTAAAGAGAACTCGTGCAAGATTGTCAAGGATATTCTACTTGCACATCCATGCAAACCTATGCTCACCTGTTCTACCTCAGTTCCTCTATTCTACCTTCATCAGTTCTGGCTTACGGCTCAGGCTAACTTGGACGATGAATCTTTCACTGTTACATTGGATAGCCAAGAATACTCTGTAGATCATGACGTTCTTCGTACAGCCCTTCTCATGCCACAAACTGACAGCGAATTTGCTCCTATACTACCTGAGTTGGATCTTCTTGACTTCTTCATTGAATTAGGATATGAGGTTGATGATGATGTACCGCTAGTCAAGCTTTCCCGATTTAATGCCAAGAATATTCCTCAGCCTTGGAGAACATTCTGTCTGTTGATGGTAAGATCTTTATCTGGAAGGAAAAGTGGTCATGAACATCCAAGGCTCGAACACCTGCAAACATTCTGGGGAATGGTGACTCTGACACCGATTGACTTTGCAGTTCCTATCATGAATGATATCGTCCACAGTATTCAGACCGAACGTGTGAAGACTATGATACCATTCACAAGATTCACCAAGCTTATCATAGAACATCTCTGCAAAAGTTCTCCAGAATTCATCAGAAGGATGGCTGATCCTAATGAGCCGAAGCACCTCTTCGAGGACGACTTCACCACCTCATTCATCAAGACGACCACTTCCTCAACCAAGATCAAAGGAATGAGGCTTCCTGAATACCTACTGAATGACAAAATCAAGCAGAGTCTGAACTACAAGCTGTATGACAACGCTTACAAAGGTGTACAGGAAGAAGCAACAATTAAGACTCGTAGCAAAGGCGGTGTAAAGTCTGGGAGTACTACAAGCACCACTGCCTCACCACATACTAGATCTAAGGATGCTCCTAAGTCAAAACCCAAGACTTCCACCAAGCCTAAACCTACACCCAAACCTAAACCTGTCACCAAGCCAAAGAAGAAGGCAACTTCTGAGTACTTTATTTGGGATGAACCTACTCCTCCACCTTCTGACACCGAGTCTGAGTTCGATACATAATCTGAAGAAGAAGAACCAGACTATGAACTGAGATACCGAGCACCTGATGAAGCATTTCCTGCAACAGAGATCGCCGTACAACAAAGTCTTGAAACCTATGAAGAAGAGACAAGGAAAAGAAAAGGAGTCACTATTAATGAGCCTAATGATGATGAAGACGAACGAATCGTTGAACCTTTGGTCGATAAACGCAAACTGAAGAGTATAGTTGTCGACACAAGAGCTGAAGAAAAGCAGCTTAGGAAAGAACAAAGGAAAGCAACTCTCGAAAGCCGACTCATGTCTCAACCTTTAACCCCACCACCTATTGATCAGTCTGAACATGTAGGAGCTACAAGCAGCATGATTCCTCCCGTCATATCCACCACGATAGAATCAGCTCCACAGCCTGATGACACCGTTAAAGATACAGACAAAACAGGAGATGTCACTATGACAGAGACTGCAACTATAGAAGAGAATGTTGGGGGTCAAGAGAACATAGCTACGGACCAGGAACATGAATATCTCATTACTCCAGAGTTTCTTGCATGAGAAGCAGAGGAAGCAGAGGAACGTCGAAGAAAGGAAAACGAAGAGAAGAACGCGTTCGACACCAACATATTTCTTAAATCATCTTCTCAGCAGACTTCCTCAGCACAACCTCCACCTCCTCAAGACTCTCCACCAAAGGATCCGACTCCTCCTGCTTCTTCTTCAGACTCTCACAACGAGTCATTGTCTGAATCATCACCTGAGCACTCCTCTCCCACACCTTCTAAAACTGCATCTAAACAGCATTTGATCAATGAACCAAAACAACCAATTGATCTTCAGGAGCAAGTGAACAAACTCACCAACATGGTTACCAATCTTACCAAACAAGTTGAGGAATTCCAGGAGTCAACGCAGCTGATCGACAAGTTCTTGAAATCTGATTACGAAGGTTTTATCAGAACTGCAACACATGATTTTCTCACTGAAAATCTGGTTGAGATGATCACTCTTGAGGTAGCAAACCTTCTCAAACCAATCAATGACAACTTGGATCACAGAATTAGAAGTGTTACGAGGAAAATGTTGTCTACTACACCATTCACGCTTCACACCGCAAAATCTTCTACTGTGGCTCCAACCGTCCAAGAATTTTCCTTCAATGACATGCTTGTCAAACTCTTCGACAACCTTGCCACCAAAACCACACAGACAGCTGAAGAAAAAGCCCTGTATGATGCTATGGTGGCTTACATGTCAAAGGAGTCATGCAAAGATGCTGCTGGAACCCGAAAACGAACAAGAAAAGATGACGATCCTGACCCAAACTCCAAAGGCAAGAAACCTAAGTCTGGAACAGGTCCCTCATCCTCTCTACACCAACAAAAGGACTCCACTCCTCCTGGAAATCAACAACAACCCTCAACTACTGGTAAAGGACAACCTGAAGATGAAGAAATGTTCATGGAACACACTGATGACTTCCAGGATCAACATGACACCGATTACCGTGCTCCACCTACTCATGATTCTCATGCTGGTCCATCATCACCGTCCAAAGCCAAAGACAAAGATGCTACATCCAAGTCTAAGAAATCCAAGAAGAAAACACGTCATTCATGGCTCGACAATGATGACAATCCTCAGAATGATTGGCTGACAGAAATGGTCCAAGCTCAACCTCCTATAGAAGAAGAAGAACCCCTTCCTGGTAACACTCTACAGTTTACCCAAGTCATTATGAAGGATCTTCACATCAACAAACTTACAAAGACGGAGCATAGAAGAATCAATAGGGATGCACAAGAATTCCTCAAGAAAAGATCTGGAAACAAAGTCGAATACGAATACCATATGCAGAATATAGCTAGTGCAATGTCTGCTGACTTTGACTGGTTAAATCCTGAAGTAAATATCGATCTCAGTTCCAAGAATCATGAAAAACCTTACTTCACTGACTGGACCAAACCATTACCTTTGAAAGGTTTTCCCGACAAACCCAAGATACCTTACAGCTTCTTCTTCAGCAAAGATCTTCGTAACATCCAGCTCACTCAGGAGACATCCAAGAAGAAATATGCTTCCTCACTCACAATCTCAGTACCAGCCGCTAGATACGAAATTCCAGCCATTGAAGAAACCACTCGTATTTTCAGCAACTCCATCGTAGCTTATGACAGAGATGCCCTACACGGAATTCAACATTGGCCTGACCGTCGTCGTCTCGGTTATACCAGTAGATTAGGAGAAACATCATTGGAAAATGTGAAGCAGAAATCTAAGATCATCGCTATCTTGGAGATTCAACAGTCAAAACGATTTAACTACATTTTCATGCGTGAAATTGTTGTTAAACGACAAGATGAAAAGAAGTACAAGTTCTCCGAAGCCGACTTTCCCAACCTTAATCTCAATGACATAGAAGATATGTATCTTGAAAAGGTTCAAAGTAGAATGCGCGGATTCGATAGAGACGTCCAGTACAACTTCATGGCTTCACTACTTCTTTACATCCGAAGACTGATTGTTCAAGAAAGAGTGGAAGATCTTCAGCTTGGAGTGGAAAGTTACCAACAAAAGATCAATTTGACAAAGCCACAATTCTACTTTGATGGTCTCTATGAAACACCACAGTTTACTCTCATCCAAGAACCGTTTGGTTTCACCTACATCAACAGCAAAAAGCTACAAAGCTTCATGAGGTTCGATGAAGTACACAAATTCTGTGATGTTACACTCAAATCAGTTCGTGATGGGCTTGTCAAAAGGTTGAATGATGATCGCCGTAAGATAGCTAAGGGGGAACAACCTATATGGAAATCCAGCTCCAGAAGACAAGTTCGTAACTTTGTCTTAAAGATTGAAGAAAGGTTATTTCGACGGGAACAAATCAGACGTCTGGAAAGCTATATCGGTGTCAGACCTTCGTTTCCTATCCGACTCTTTGAAAGACCAGAACCTAAGTTCACTAACTTCGATGCTCCACTTCCGGACGAAGAATAACTTGGTACATTTGGTTATATTTTTCATTATCAATTGTTTCATTGATTGAATCATTTTTCCATTATGGCTTGTGTACGCATTACAGTGCACAACCCGTACTTGTAAAGAAAGGACCCTGAGGTACGCCTCAGTGCCTCAATCCTAATATAAGGAGCGAAGGCTTCTTACTTTTGAATAGAATTAATCAAACCTTTATGATTTTTCATAATTCTGCTCAAAAGGACAAGTATTTCACCTCAATAAGACCTAATCACTTGTTGAGGGGGATCACTTGTCAAAAAAAAAAATACTTTGCTCTAAATCAAAAGTTCTTGGTGAATCTCCCCGTAAGACTCAAAAGGCATATTTTAATCTAAAAGTTTAACAAAAACAACATCTCATATGCTATTTTTGAGGGGGAGAAAATGAAAAAGTGATTAAAATACATGAAGTTAAAGCTGATAAGTTGTATCTTGTGCGAGCTAGACTCAGATTCACCCAGGAATTGACGAGATAATCAAAGTCTGTAATATCGAAAGGACTTATCCTCGATGGGTAATAACATCAAGTTAGTTCCTAGAGCTAGTTGTCACCTAAAAGCTGACAATGTATCTCTTTAACTAACCACGTAAGCGTGTCTCGAAAAGGATTAGTCTTAGTAGAAATGTACCATCTCGAGAAACTTTCTGTGGACTTGACCAGGCCAGGTAATAACTTCAAGCTAGTTTATCTAGTGATGTAAGCGTGTCTCGAATCGGTCTTGTTCACTGAAAGTGGATCAATTCAAAAGTGATTGCTCCTCCCGCATGTGCAAATTTATTAAACACTTATGAGCACATGTGCAGGGGGCCCTTCAAAAGTGTACACAAAACTCTCAAAGTGTTAACCAAAATATTTGATTAACACAAACACTTTGAGAGATTTTCAATCAACGGTTTCTTGGCTACTGTCGGAGTTAGAAGGTGATTAAGATAGGAATATCCGTCCTATGATCCGCCAGAGCCGGAGGGATCTACCCAAGGACATTTCCCATAGTTAGAATTAGAAGTCCTTAGGTATGATACGAAAAAAGGAAAAAAGAATGAAAGGGAAAGAAGGAGTTGAAGAATTAAAAGGAAAAGTAAAGAAAAGGGTGAAAAGAAATAGCCCTCCATATGAATCAACCTTAGGGCAGACACCGGGTTCAATACATATGCTACTGGCTGTTGCAAAAGACAACACCGGTATTGAAGATTAAGCCGTCATGGACCCAGTGACGCAATGCACTAAACCTTCTTAACCACTCAAGTTCTCTTAAAAGGACTTGTTTCATTCTCACGTGGAACCCGCGTAACCTATCGACCTATCTCTTAGAGACGGTTGATATTGAAGCAGGAGACACCTCCCCAGTCTCCGCATAGGAAACCTAGGTGTGCACTTATAGAGTCTAGAGCCATGAGATACATCAAAGATCTCTTAGGAACACTTAGTATTTCTGCAACTGGTGTTCTACATCAATGGGCATCAGTTGTAAACTATCGAGTCCTTCGCAGATCTTAGCAATCTGCCGATAACGTTTATGAGAGGATTACTTAAGTATTTTTCAATGATTGAACGGAAATCCTGCCAGGGTCAACATCAAACAGCCCTGACAGCAGGTCACTTCGGTAACCCCACAAGGGTTACGCTTAGTGTTTGCGGTGGTTCCATAGCGATCTACAGTCGTGGAGTGATCCCCAGCGACTCACCCAGTCATTGAGCTACCTAGTAGGTCTCGTAAGCTCCTTCGGGAGTATCTGATATGGGAACGGCCTGGATAAGGATTAGAAGGAGTCTTCACAATATGCTGTTGATGAGCTCTAATTCCTTATCCGTAAGTACCGGTTGTTTTATTGCTAACTGTTTACTCGCAGGTACCTCACTTCCATGATGGTAGATTCCAACATGCTCATACATACATCTTGAAGTCAAAGAAAGCTTCCCCCAAAGATCAAAGCAACACAAAGTTCAAAGAAAGATTCTACGCCAAAAAGGAAGAATCTACAAAGTATAAAGACAAAGATCTCAATGCATGAAAAGGAACTTCTTGTACGTGAAAGTCTAAGTCCAAAGATGTATGAGTATGTTGGAATGGCGGACAACCACCACAGACGCAGGAGTGACGAATGGCAGATTACTTCACAACATAATCACTACAACATCATCAAAGAACAAAGACAAAGAGCAAAGTATATCCATCATTATACTAATCATTTCTGAAGACGTCTGAAGCTATAAAAGTCAAAGATTACGACAAAGACGTCAAGCAACCATGATGACCGACCCTTAAGGGGAGATTGTTGGAACCTAAGTTTTTACTATTTTGTCAAGTCTCGGTCATTTGTAATAATAGGTTGCTTAAGTTATTTATTACTTAGAATATTGGATAAGTAACAAGTTTATTAGGCCTAAGTATTATGACCCATGGGCTTGAAGCCCACACATTTCTATGTAAGGATGGAGTAGGGATGTTGCCCTAGCTCCTTTCCTATAAATACTAGTCTTAGGCCTCATTTGTATTTGGTTGGTTATTTGAAAACATTAAGGAAATTCTTGCAATTCTTATTCTCTAAATTTCTCATAATCATCCCACTCTCATTCTCATCTCATTTCTTACATAATCATACTTGTGTTTACAAAATGGTGACCTAACACGGATAAAGTGTAAGCGATGTTGTGAGGCTTCTCTGCCAGATAAGGAGCTTGTTGACATAGTATTTGCGAACTCTCGAGTTGGATACTCGGGGAATAGAGTAGGGCGAGGAAGATGTCCTTGTAGCACAACTACTATAAATATTTGTGCCACGGTTCTATCTCTTCTTTACTTTATTTTGCGTATCATATTTGTTTTATTATTTATATTCTTCATTCAATACCTCACTATCTAGAAGGTTTCACATATACTTGATCTACTACGTTTGGCCATAAAGGAACAATAGGTTGTTCAAGAAGAAAGCACGACATGTGGATCAAGTGTTTGACATTATCTTCTCTACCACAAGGCAGAAATTAACGGCTCTAAAATTTAAAGACTCGACGTATGTTGTCCGTATGAAGGATGTTTGGAGGCTGGAAACTAGGCACTAGTTCCTAGTTTTTATTTTTTTATTTTTATTTTTATTTAATTTTTTTTCGATTTGGTTTGTTGTTGGACGTTGTGATGCTATTTGTTCATCACATGAGACCATTAGTCTCTCTAATGGTTTTTGAACTTCAATGTATTGTTTTTTATTAATATTTTTTTTAATAATAATTCACCAGGGGAACCCTTTACAAACACACAAAAAAAAAAAAAAAAAAAAAAAAAATACTATTTTTAAACTAAATTTTAATCGTTAAAACTATTCAACCCCTTCTAGTTTTCCACAATTGGCATTATAAGCAGGTTACTAAAATTTTTAAAGTATATTGTATTTTAAAATTGATCTAATGGAATTCGAAAACTACAAAGAGGGCAGTCTATATATTGGAAAAATGGATTTGAAATATATGTGAAATCTAAAGACATTGATCTTTGGCATATTATTGTTGATGGTGATTATAAACATGTCGTTAGAAATACTTCTACCGGCAGAGATGAAAGTGTTCCTTATAACGTCAAAACGATGATCAAAAGAAAATGCTTTCGAAAAATAATGAGGCTAAAATGGTTTTATATAACACCTTAGTTAAAAAGGAATATAAAAGAGTTTTACCAAGTTAAAAAAAAAATAATAAAATAGATTTATTTGTCTAACAATATGAACAATTTTCAATATCCGATGAGGAGAGTATTGATAATGCATTTTCTAGATTTAACACTATCATTACTTCATTGCAAGCACTTGATGAATCCGTTTCAAGTCGTAATCATGTCAGGAGATTTCTAAGAGCACTTTCACCCAAATAGAGAGCAAAGGTGACGGCCATATAAGAATCAAAGGATTTGTTGATTCTCTCTCTCGACGAACTTATTGGCAACTGGTATGTGCTTAATGACATACCTTTATTTGACCAAAATCAGACCGAAAACCGATAAATAAATGCCAAATGTATGTGTTTTTGTGTTTGTGATTGTGCATGTATGGATATTTCGAGAGAAAGACAAAAATCAAGCAAAAATGACAAAATCGAGCACGAGAAATGGAAAGAGTTCAAAAAGCCGAGGCCAGGGAAGATTTTTACAAGATTGGATCATTACTATGCTCATATTGTCAAAATAGCCATTGGAAGTATTTGCAAAATTATCAAAGTTGGTCCTTGGATTTTAGGAAATTACAAAATTGGTCCTTTACTTTTAAACCTAAACCTAATATAAATCCTAAACTTAACCTATCGGATCCTATTATTACAATAACCCAAAAATCCCAATCCAATCCATTTAACCAGGCCCAAAATCCACAAGCCTACTCACCCTTACCCGTATTATTACCCAATAAACCATACCCGATCCACACCCAAGTCAGATCAATTAATAACCCCGGTCAAACATTACACACCTTTTCCTCCCTTTTACCCCATCCATTATTCACTCTCTTCTTGAAAGATTTTACCCTGCACCTTTATTTTGCCCAGCCACTTAAAACTCACCCAAATACTTCTAGAAGCAAGCTGATACAAAGGAATGCCAAGCTGGCACTTTTAAAGCTTCTTATTGGTCATGACAGCACATCTAAAGACCCAAGGGCTACGAATTGAGATCAGTCATTATGAAATGATCAAGGGCTATGAAGAATTGGTCCAGAGGGTTCCAAAACCCTAGATGAGCTCACCCTAGCTGACTATAAATAGCCCTCTTCTTACATACAGAAAAGCCATTAGGAGTAGGAGTAGTGTAGTAGTAGGTTAGAGTAGTTTTAGCTAAATTTCTTATTATAACCTTTAAATTCTGTCTTTTACTTTAGAAAGTTTGTAATTCAGCTTTTAGTTTTAATAAAATTTCAGTTGTGCTTTAAATTCAAGTCTGATTTTATTTTAAAGCTTTCATTAAGTTCATTTATGATTCTTTAATCTTTTACAAGCTCTTATAACTGTTCCAATAAGCTCATTTAAGCTTCACATAGATTTTTGTGAGTTTATCTTAGTTTAATTATGTCTTAGCTTCCTAAAAAGTCAAAGATAGTCAAAGTAACAGTCAAATAAGCTCTATATGGATGATAAGCCAGACATGGAAGGGCTTATGGGGTTTACTAGCTTGTCTCTGACAAGTTAGAGCTTTTAGATTTGAATTATCTCCCTATTTTGAGCAAGGGAGTTTGTAAGTTCTATTTCCTTTTTATATTAAAAGTCAAACTGCTTATTATTGCTTATTCTATTGCTTATTTGATTTTTAGTTGTTTGTTACTGCTTATTATTGATATTGTTTGATATTTGTTGCTTATATAGTAGCTTAATCTCAATTGTGCTTGTTTTTCATATATAAACATAAAAAAACCAAAAATATAGCATAAGTAGCATTAGCCTATCATATTGCTTATTTTCAGTTTAAAGGTTACTTATAAGTACTTATTATAGTTGTCTTAATCTTTGGTTTTCAAATAATAGCTTTTTTTTGGTCTTTTCCACTTGAAATCCAAAAATAGTTCATGGTAAGGAGTGTTTGGGTCAGTGAGATTTTTAAGTCAAAACTTGGTGTGAGATGTTCAGCAAACTTTCTTTAGCTTTAATTTGGTCCTGGTAGGAGTTTAGAGGTCTGTTTAAGCTGATCCAGTCAAGTTTTATAGTTTTCTAGTCATTTTCTAAAATTTATAGTTTAATCCTTTTGGTAACTGTTCATTTTGAAATAATTTGCATAAGGTCTCTTGAAGGGTTGTTGTTGGTTCAAAAATGATCTAAATTAGTTGTCTGAAATTTCTGGTTAAGTTTCATTTAGTCTCAGGTTACGTAGTTTACTTTTCATAGTATTATCAAAAGAAAATCCAATCAAATCTGTTTTAAATTGCTTCTGCATTAGTCCTTTTTATTAGATAAGAACTTGTCCAAAATTATGTTAAAATTCTTTTGTGAGTTGTTCAATAGCTTATTTCAATTTGTTTTTGCATTGTAGGCTTTGTCACAATCATTTAGTGGTTTATTTTGTTGATTAAAAAGTGTTATTTGTCTGTTTTTGTTCTGCACATCAGCATCATATATGTCTAAGTGCTCTTATTCACAACTTATTATATGATTGATTAATTAAGCTCATTGTCTGAAATCTGGTTCATATATAGCTAATAGTAATAACTAGATCTGTGCTTATTTTGGACGATAGTGCTTATTTATAAGTTTATTTGTTGTTTGCAATATTGGTATTCAGGTTGTCTTATAGGTCTGTGCAATTCTTATTTCCTGAGCTTCCCTTTTATCTGCTTATCATAAGCTCAATATTAGCTTTTAGGGTCTGAGTTTGTTTGCATAAGCTTATTGGCTATTAAGCTTTGATGGTCTTTAGTTTCAGCTTAATTAGAATAGCTTTTGTCAGCTTTTAGGTAGCTTGCATATCCCCTTAAGGTATGTTTGGTTGAGAGTTAATTAGTTTAAGTTTTTTTTTTTTTTTTTTTTTTTTTTTTTTTTTTTTTTTTTTTTTTTATCTCAGCTTATTTGCTTCTTAGTGCTTGTTAATTTTGTTGTTTTAGCTTTGTTAGGTTAGGTTCAGATTAAGTTTAGCTTATTTGCCTTTCCCTTTAGCTTTAACCTCTTATAATAGCTTATTAAGTTTTCTAGTTTTCTTCTTTAATCTAATATTGCATCTGTTTATTCTCATGGCTTATTTCTGAGCTTATTGTAAGTTTTCAAAAAGTTTTTTTTCATTAAACTTTCTCATTTTCATTAGTTTAATAAGTTTCAAAAAAAAAATAAAAAGAAAAAAAAAATGCAAAAACCAGGGTTCGAACCCTGGTCTCCACACAACCAACACCTCACACACACAAGCCATAACCAGTAAGCACTCTAGGGATTTCTCAACATGATTTGCTAGATTAATTTTTTAACCATGTTTTCCAATTTAAAGCTTATAATCTGATAAGGTTATTTTAGCTTATTCTTTAGTACTTTTTCAGGTTTTTTAATTTTCTTAGGATTATTATATATTAAATAGTTTTCTGTAAAATTTCATAATTTTCTCTTTTCATTTGCTATTATTGAATCATTTATTAGTTAATTTAGTTTTTAAATCATAACAAATAAAATACTATTTAGAAAATAAAATTCTTTTTCCCAAAATTTTCTTTTGTTAATTAGGCTTTAAGAAAAATAAATTTGCGTTTATAGGATTGTTGGGAATTTTAGAAGTTCCTACTGATGAAGTTCTACTGACAGGATTCTGTTGAAGCTATAGATGGTTCTGCTGATGAGTGTTCCTGCTGAAGACTTATTTCTACGGATATAATGAATCTGTATCTTTAGTATTTGTTTGTTAGGAAATGCATGAGCTATTTTAGGTAGTGATATGCATTGATATTTTTATTTATTATTGTATTAGGGTTCCTTGTGTATAAAAGGAACAGATAGGCTTTTATTTTAGACACGCTTCTTGAGAGAAAAACACAACTCCAGGAAAAACATTTTGAGAGGAAGCAATAGAGATCCATAGAGGATCATTGTTTTATTAGAATAACCTTGTTGGTAACTTTGATTGTGTTCTTGATCATTATTCCGCTGTGCATATTCAATCATTGTTATCATATCCTAGATTGGGCTTGATCTTGGTTCAACAATTGGCATCAGAGATTAGAGGCTCGTGAGATCTAGGGTTCATCAAGGTTTTCATTGTTGTGGTATAGCAGAATTGAAGAAAGTTTGTCGTCGGTGAAAGTTGTTTCAGAAAAAGGTAATCGTTATTTTATGCAAGCAAAGAAATTAATTCCTCATACTATAATTAATGGGTCAAATTGATGAAGTGATTGGTCATTGCTATATTTAAGTTGTTTGATTTGTGAAAACATAGCCACGTGAAGAATTTTGTTTGTCATCTTGTGTTAATTTGTTTGTACGTGATCTGAATATTGGGTTTATTAATAACTCAAGATTCGCTTGTGTTAGTATCATTGTATATGGAACGTAAGTCAGCAGCTTTGTGGGATTAAACTTTAAAGATTCGTTTGTAGGTACAGATTTAAGGTTGTCATGTATTAAACTTGATCTGGTGTTCATCACGTGATATTGTTTATTTGTGGGGCTGGATCTGTTTGTGATCAACATATGATTTTGATTGGTTGATTATTAAAAATAATCTCGTACCTATTTATTATTCGAATTAAAAGTTCAACGCAAGCACTCTGATCTGTCGTTTTCTTATTTATTGGGTGTCGTTGAAAATTAAATTAGATTGATCAAGTGCACGTGAAGGTCGGTTAGCATATAGGGTTAATAGTTTTTGTCTTTTGCACATGTGCTAACCACGTACATATTAATGATTGTGGGGCTCCCTTGATCGGTAAATAACATTATCTGTGGGGCTGTGGTGTTTAACGATTTGTGTAAGATTTATCTTTTGAGGGTATCGACTTTTGTTTCATTAATGGTGACAACTGTAAATGCTCAAGTAACTTTCATCTCATACTGATCTGTTTGTCGCATGTGGTACAAATTATCACGTGGGTCTAGTGTGATCGCTTTCTCATATTGATTGGTTCAAGATTATATTAAATTTGTTCGTGGGTTGCTTCTGATTATTTTACTGTCGGATATTGAATTATTTGTGTGGGGGTAAGATTGGATATTCAAGCTTTGTTGCTGCTGATCACGTGTGGGGTAAGAATTATACATAGATTTGGATTGCTACTGTGCTAATTAGTGTGGTGTATCTCGTACTTTGTGATTGGTGCTGCCACTTTCTATTACTGCTGTCTTCATTTTGTTTCTGCTGATTCATTTTTGTTCCTGCTGACATCATTATTTGTTGCTGCTGTTCATTTATTCGGTTTGAACTGGTATCCTATTTTGTCAACCGCTAAAATGGCAGAATCTAAGAATGAAAGGGATGATGTAATTTTTCCTTATTTGATGAATGATGAGTATGAAGTCTGGGCTGAGAAGATGGAAAATCATGAAAAATGATATGAATATCTAGAAGGTGATTCAAAATGGCAACAGCTTGAAAAGGCATAGAAGAGATCAAGATGGAAATGTCATTATTCTTCCTCCAACGACTGCTGATGAACACATTGCTGTACAAAGGGAATCAAAGGCAAGAACTACCTTGCTTAAATCTATTCCTGTTGATCATATAGCAGATTTCCATTATATGGATGAGGCAAGTGATATATGGAATGCAATCAAAGCAAGGTATGGTGGACAGGCTGAATCCAAGAAGATGAGAAAGGAAGCTTGCACTATATCCAAGACTGAAGAATTTGCACTGATGGGACTCCCTTCTCAGGTACATAATTGTGTCTTTGGTTGTAGTGAAAGATATAATGAACTTAAGGAAGCTTATGATGAATTGAAACCTAAATATAATGAATGTTATGTAGAAATTGAGGCTTATAAACAGGCTTTAAAAACTTTAGAAAGACAAAAAATTTGGTTTCAAAAGAATCAGCTTGCTTATGAAGAAAAGATAAGGGTGTTAGAAAGTGATTTAGAATGCACTAAGATTGATTTAAAGCATACTGAGAAAGAAAAGGCTAAAGTAGAGCTAGAGAAACAAGAATTGCAAGTAAAGTTTGATAATGAAGTGGCTAGTCGTAAGAAGTGGCAAGAAGGGTCTTCACATTTAGAAAAATTAATTGATAGTTGTCAATCTGTTAGGTCTAGAAGAGCATTAGGGTATGATAAATATATAGATCCAGAGGAATTAACTTACCCAGATATATCCAGTGTTTTTGACCCTGAACCTGACCTGGAATTTCAAAATCCCATAAAATATGTTAAGGAAGGGGGAATGAATGTTGTACCTGGACCTATTAGAGGAGAACACATGCCCATTGACCTTTCCATTACTGTTGACTTTGATGGATCACACCATCTATATGGCAAAAAGTCAAGTGACTTGCCAGACCCTGATTCTAAATCTACTGACTTTGTCTCTTATTCTGACAGTGACAAGTCCTCTGACCAAGGGTCTACTACATATACCAGTTGTGATTCAAGTGAAAAGTCTGACTCACCTAGGCAGTCACTCAAGACCACACCCATGTCCAAAGTAGCTAATAATGAACCCAAAACAAAAATGGTTACTTATTCTGTTAAACACAATTTTGTTTCTACTTCTGTTTCTGATAAGTTTGAGTGTAATAAACAAAGTTGTGTTAAGGATAAGTCTTTTAAGAAGAAAACTTGTTTTGTGTGTGGTAGTAAGTCTCATCTCATTAAAGATTGTGATTTTCATGAGAAGAGAATGGGTGTGTGTGCTGACCAAAAGAGACCTAGACCAATGTGGACCAATGTTAATGATATTCCCCCATATGTTCCACAAAGCAGACCCAAACCTGCTGATAAGCCAGTTTCTGCTGGTAGATCTTTTTCAGCTCATTGGAAAAGACATGTTGCTAGACCATTCTATATACCTACTAGCACTTACTTTCAGAATGGTTTTTGGCCTGGTTATTATGACCTAAGATATATGGGGGGGGGGGGACAAGATGGGATACTGGTGTTAAGCCCTCAACAGGTTATTCTTGGAAAACTAAAAAATAAAGGTTCAATCTGGATACCCAAGAACAATAGTCTTTGTCAGGTGCATTGATTGAGGGGAGGCATAAGCCTAAGGGGAGGCTTATTGTTGTATTCTTTGTATTCTAACCATTTTTCCAGCTATTGGATCCTCATAAGCCTAAGGGGAGGCTTAGTGTTTCTGCTGACACTACATATTTCTTTGGTTTCTGCTGCTGATTGATGGTATATTTTACATATTTTGTATTTCTATTTCTTTCGTTCTTCTATTGAAAAAAAACTAACATATATTTGTATAGTTTTTGTTTTCTCTTGTTTGCAGGTTTTGGTGTTTGGTTAATTACTACACAACAAATGGTTCTCAACTCACCATGTCTTACTGACACAAGAGTTGGCTAGCCACAAGATTATGGCTTGTGGTAAAGGCTGTGGAAATCCATAAATGGTAATCAACTCACCATGCTGATGACGACATTCCATCAAAGAGTTGGCTAGTCCAAAAGCAAATGGTTTTTGGTAAAGACATATCAATTCCCTTGATAGCTGTAATGGTTTGCTCAAAACCATAGGGTACTCAACTCACCCATGCTTCATTACTGAGAGTTGAAATGGTCATCAATTCACTATGGTTGTTGCCCTATTGGGTAACCAAAGGATTGGCTAGTCCTGAGCAAACGGCTACAAGTAAAGACATCTCAAATCCATTTATGGCTGTGATGATTTGCCAAAAATCATTAGGGTATTTCAACACACCGATGATTCATGTTCTAAGTGTTGAACTGGTAACAAGTTCACCAGGGTGATGTCATGATTCCACCAAAGGACTAGCTAGCCCAAGAGTGAGTAGCTACTTGGTAAAGGCTTATCAAATCTACTCATGTTGCTGCTGGTTCTGGTTGCTGCTGATAGGTTCAAGCTGCTACTAGCATCTTGGTCTTCACAGATGGTTATTGGTTGCTATTGACATAGAGTCTTTGTTGCTGCTGGTTACTTTAATTTGCTGCAAGTGTTCAAGTCAATCCTCATGCTTTGGAAGTTACTCATCTAAATAGAATCTTGAACTTAACCAAGTCAAATTCAAGATTAGGGGAGGATTGTTGGGAATTTTAGAAGTTCCTACTGATGAAGTTCTACTGACAGGATTCTGCTGAAGCTATAGATGGTTTCTGCTGATGAGTGTTCCTGCTGAAGACTTATTTCTACGGATATAATGAATCCGTATCTTTAGTATTTGTTTGTTAGGATATGCATGAGCTATTTTAGGTAGTGATATGCATTGATATTTTTATTTATTATTGTATTAGGGTTCCTTGTGTATAAAAGGAACATATAGGCTTTTATTTTAGATACGCTTCTTGAGAGAAAAACATAACTCCAGGAAAAACATTTTGAGAGGAAGCAATAGAGATCGATAGAGGATCATTGTTTTATTAGAAAAACCTTGTTGGTAACTTTGATTGTGTTCTTGATCATTATTCCGCTGTGCATATTCAATCATTGTTATCATATCCTAGATTGGGCTTGATCTTGGTTCAACAAGGATTAGTCTTTCTTAGATTTTGCTTTTAGGTTCGTTAACTTACGTTTATGTGCTCATTTTCTCCAATTTACGTTTTATCATACGTGCTTAAAATACTTGTCTTAATTGCTTATTTGTTTGTTTTTATCTTATATTTCATCATTTTTAGTTTAAATATCCAAAAATATCTTTTTATCACTATTCACGACACAAATCATAAATCGAAATCACAAGTTCCATTCATTTCTTCATCGGGAAAAATGACTCGGGTATACATATTTCCTTTGTAATACCTTCAACTATAATTGATTCGCATCAGCAACCTAAAAGTCTATGAAGTGAGGTTGGCAAAATATTCCGAGGCTTCTAAAGATAAGAAAGAATGATATAAGTCACTAGCATTAAATGCCAAAAGGAATCAAGCGACGAGGAGACTTCCTCTTCAGATAGCGAGGATGAATAATGCGCCATGATGTTAAGGGACTTTAAAAAGTTCTTTAGAAGAAGAGGAAGGTTCGTGAAACAACTTTATGATGACTAGAAAGCCTTCCGAAGAGTGAAGGAGACAAAAAGGGAAAGATTGATCGAAAGTGTTTTAAGTGTGGTGATCTAAATCACTTCATTAGTGATTGTCTCAAACACTCCAATAATGAGACGAAAGGCATTTGTAAGTGGCTCGTGGGGTATGTGTGAAGAAAAAAAGGAAGAGATTTGTCTCATGGTTAAAGAATCCAAACACTCCAACGAGGTACATGATGAGACTTTACATAAATGCAAAATTAGTCTTAAGGTCATTAACAAAAACAAACATTTGAAAAGTAAAAACGAACTTCTAGATAACGAAGTTTTTGAATTAAAGGTGAAAATATAAAGGCTAGAAAAGGTGATACGTGGGAATTGCGCCCTCGCAACAGGTTTTACCTCTCAAGGGATCTTGAGAAGCTTACAACCCCCACCAGGCAGTGTACCTGATCGTTGTAGTATAGTATAGTGACAAGTACCGGGGGATTGATCGTTCAACTCAGGAATAGTGTCGTTAGGATTGAAATTAATCTAACTAGGTCTAAAGGTGAAGAACGATTCTTTTTGTGCTTTTAAATTTTATGAGAAAGCATGTAAAAATCTCAGGTATTGGAGGAGTGGGCGGAATTAGTTGCTACTCAACTAACCCAAAAGCTACTACTTAAACTAATGTGTAGGAAAATAAACTAGGGTTCTACAAGGGAAGTGAAGCGTATCTACCTATGATGTATTACTCCTTGCTAGCTATCCAATTCTACCTATTGAATTGTCACTCCTTGTTTTAATTGACGGGTTGTATTCCTTAATACCATTTGTAGGGCCGTGTACGATCTTCCCTAACTCTATAAGCTCCTACTTCACTCCTATGTCGAGCCGTTAAAAGCTCCTAACATGGGATCATTAGAATTCACTTATGCATTAAATACAACCATATAATCGTAGTACACCTCCGATCATGTTTCTTAAGACGTTCAAGCAAGTTACCAATTGGAAGTCCGCCAGTTTTCTTAAGCCTAACATCGATATCATTCAGCCAAACATGAGACAATAGGAAACAAGAATTCTAAGCTAAATCAACTAGACCTATTGAAGTTGTCACACCCTAATTGATGAAGATAGACACAAACATCAACAAGGAATCAATAAGATCTAATCAATTATATACAAGTTTCACACAATCATAAGTAGACACAAGGTGAATTTGCACAACATCATCAAAGAAGAGCAAGCAACATAATGGAAAACATAATTAAGATAGAATCAACAAACCAATATATGATGTTTATGGAGTGATTGAAACCCTCTAAGTAGCTGGAAAAACACCTACCTAAACCCAGGAATCGACCTTAGGGTTTAGGGCTTAGAAAAAGTGAAGTTATGATGTTATATTTATAGGCTCTTTTCTGCCCGGCCCATCTTGGTGGCGTCAGCCCGTAATGAGTGATGGTGTCATGACCATTTTTTCACCAAATCGAAGATTTTTTCGTCCCGATCATTTCCTTTTTTGAATTGCTCAAATCCGAGTTCGTATGCAAAAGTTATGGCCAAAACAGTGTCAGCTACTCCACACGTAAGTTATGATTGTCTTGACCAACATGTGACGGTTTTACTAAGGTTTCTTCTTGTGTATGCCTTCTTCCTGACGTCGTCACTCTATATTATCTGACGTCGTCAGGTTAATTCCTGACGCCGTCATGTGTAAACTTACTCTGGTCCGTAACGTGTAATCTGACCCTGACGGCCTTGGTGACGCTGTCAGGTCAATTACAAAGAAAATGTTTAGGGCCGTCATGTGTATTTTCCACTTCCACCTCTTTTGTTACTCTTGACGCCGTCATTAAGGAAGTTGTGACGCCATCAGGTACTATTTCCAGCAAGAAAAATTAAGACTTTGCCGTTTTCTTCACTTTTATACTCCAAAAACGTCCAAAATGCTTCCTTTTCCAGATTTCTCTCCAAAAGTACCTAAAAAGACAAAAGGAACGATTTAGGGCAGTATTTGATCAAATAATCTCGAATCCGGGCTTAAATGATCCCCTAAAAACGGTTCATTTTTCGCCTCATCAAATACCCTTACACTTGAGATTTGCTTGTCCTCAAGCAAATGCGCTTTTATTCTAATCAAAATACAAGTTAGGGGTCGTTTAACACTAATATAAAAGTAATTACAACAAATAATCGTTCCACTAAAAACCAAAGACAAGCACGGAGGTCATACACTAGCACCTCACAAATAGTGTTTAGATACTCACATCTCCCGGGGTGTAATAAAGTATATATCACAATATGGAAATGGAAAACATCTCTCACTACCTGTCATAGCAAAATAGATTACCATAAGCTTGGGAAAGGATCAAACCTCCACCACTTGGCGTAAGCACTTAGGATAAACTATCAAAGAGGTCTTTCAAAGGGTTATAACGTTAGGTGTAGGGATATGGAATACACGGTTTTGTTGGATAAAGGCAATATTTAATGGTGGCAAGTTAATCATCTTGGTTAATTACGTGTACAATATGGCGTTGCTAAGCCAAGACTAGACTCGACTTAAGCTAATAAATCAAAAATAACAAAAATATAAAATAAACATAGAATAAAACGGGATGGTAGTCCGTATGTGTTTTTTCTCTTTTCTTTTTCTATTTTTTTTTTTTTGCATACACTCTTACCCTATTATCCAAAATAATACATCATATAGAATGTACATTCCCCTTACACTTGAATTTTTACATACTTTACAATAAACTAATCTAATGACTCGAATTAAAATAATCAAAACACTTGGAGTACTTTTAAGATTAACGCACATAAGGGGGTAATAAATGATGTTCTTCCCCATTACTCCATAACACAAGTACTTTACCCATGAGTCCCAATCGTCCCAAAACAATATGTACAAGATATGACTCGACTTAGCAACCATGTATTCAATTAGATAATTAACTAAGGGTTTAAACAAATAACAATAATGCACTAAAGATGAGTGCATACACGGAAGGCTAAGGCGATTTGGTTGTACATTTAAGTGGGTTGTAACAAATTCTTCCTTTAAGTAAGATACTTAAAGTTAGAAACGAAAAGATAGGCTCGGAGGGGTGTACTAGGGGTTTCGTATACTAAAAATGAGTACATCGCTAAGGTGTGGGGAAAAAATTAATTGACTTTACTAGCCAAGTAATATGACTTAAATGGTCAAGTAATTATGATACGGGTTTAACACAAGGGTGATCCTAATGCCTCTTATCATGTAGTAAATCCTACCACACGAATGTAGTCTCACTAGCGGTCTCGGGATGCATCACTAACGCAAGTTCTAGAATCTAAATGCTACCGGTACACTCATAAGCACTAATAATGAATGCTTTTACTATCAAATCTAAAGGCGAACCTCAAATATTTGGGTGGAAAATTTTTCTGAATAGTACGGTTTTGTGCTAGTCATACAACTCCTATCCGTGAGACGCTTGCTAAGGCTAAAGTTTCACTACTAAATGTTGTAAAAAATTTTAAATTTGGCGCTAAAATTACACTAACAAGTATTTCTCTTAGTTTTGTTACACACCTACCATCAAACAAACAAACTCAAGTGCAATAGTATCCTATAAGGTATCATCATTTACCCTCCCCTTACACTTAGGATGAACATTGTCCCCAATGTTCAATTAAAGAATGAAAACAAATACTCCCCTAATTTGTTCGGTGTGGATAGTGTGTCAACAAGGTTAGATCTTCCTCCAAGAAAATGAACGTTCAAAGCTTCCCTTCCAGAAATATAAATCATCTTCTTGTTATATATAACCTGTTAAACCTGAGAAAACAATCACAAAAACCCAAAGCATCAATCCGAACAAAGAAAACTCACAACTAGATGTAATTCCAGACTTAGGAATAAAAACAAAACAATTAAAGATATAATGCTTGTGAAATGAATGTTTGCAGATTTCCTACAATTTATAAAACTAAAGAATCAACAAAAACTTTAAGACTCCTGTATAAACAAAACTCGCAAAACTTTTCAGAATTTTTGAACCTGACGCCGTCAGTTTATAACTCCTGACGCCGTCAGAATGTTCCTGCAAAAATCTCATGTTAAGTTTCCAGCAAATTTCTGGAAAAACTTATGTCCTTCTTCCTGGAAAATCCTGCAAAACATCATTATGACTCGATACAAGCATTTGACTCTAACAATTACTAATATACATGCTCATTTAATATTGTGGCGAATCAAGATCATTTCCGTTCTTAGAAACAAATTTGGGGTTTCCCCTTACACTTAGCTTTTTGCAAAATACCTTTATATGAAGTTAAGACAAAGTTAAACAACAAAATAAAACATTTTCACAATTTAATTTGAAACATGATCTACCAACAATAAAAATAAGACACGCATATGGAAACAAATAACATCAAACAAATAAAAATAAAAACACACAAAACATGGGTTGCCTCCCAAGAAGCGCTTGTTTTTGTTTGAGTCACGAGCCTGACTCTACCCTTATTTAACTGAAATAGGAGATGTTTTCCCTACACTTTGGATTAAGTGCGGGTGGAAGTAGCGATACACACCCTTAGGGCGGAAATATGCCACGTGAGGTGAAGGGGGTGAGTGAATGGCTTCCTTCATCCTAAAACTACCCGGATAATATTGGTTGATGGGTGGGTCGGTTCCTCTTTTGTCTCCTAGAAATATATCTAAGGATGGAAAGGTGTGTAAAGATTGAGGTTCCGGTTCATCAACACTAGGAAATTCCTAGAACTAGGAGTAAGGTTATCACTACAAGTATTCAAACCTATATCCTCAAGTGGTGCTTGGTCCAAGGGTTCTACCTCCATTGGAATTCCTAAAGTTTCTTCTACTTCTTCTGGGTAAGTCACGGGCGGTGTGTGTGCCTCAAATGATGGTTGAGTATTTTGTGGGCTTATGTTATTGACCTCATCATTACATATGTCAAGATCACCTATATCCTCATCATGTGTTTTGGTAGAATCTATCCTAAGCATTCTCCTAAGTATCTCACGTGCTTCTCTAGGCATCTCAACTTCTATGTCCGAATCATAAGGATCATCCTCAATAATCTTATATTCAATTTGCCTAAAGGATTCATCATGTGTTCCTTGAGATTCAAAGTCATTGGTCATAAAACCTAGGTCTTTTTGATCAATGTGATCATGCTCGGCTAAATCCTCCTCAATTATTTTCTTAGGTAGTGATAATAGCAAACCTAGTGCTTTATCCAACTTATGATTTGTTGCAACGGCTCTCTCCATAATTCCTTGGCAAACTAGGTCGCATTTCCTATTGGCCTCACTAAAACGAGATCTCAAACATGGAGGTTGTTCATAAGAATCTATCCTAGGTGAAGGCTCATATGATTCATAGGTGTCTCTAAATGAGGTATTTTGAACTTCTTGGTGTTCTAGCCACTCAACCTTATCTTGCAACCTTAGAAGTCTAAGTGAAAAGTCCATTTGAAGCAAATTACAAACAAAGTCACAAAGAAAAGATAGACTACGAGAAAGCTACAAAATAAAAAGAAAAAATCTCACTTGATAGGAATCTAATGAGTAGACCTAATAAAAATAAAATTCAACCTAAACAATAAATATTCCCCGGGCTGCGGCGCCAAAAACTTGATACGTGGGAATTGCGCCCTCGCAACAGGTTTTACCTCTCAAGGGATCTTGAGAAGCTTACAACCCCCACCAGGCAGTGTACCTGATCATTGTAGTATAGTATAGTGACAAGTACCGGGGGATTGATCGTTCAACTCAGGAATAGCGTCATTAGGATTGAAATTAATCTAACTAGGTCTAATGGTGAATGATGATTCTTTTTGTGCTTTTATGTTTTATGAGAAAGCAGGTAAAAATCTCGGGTATTGGAGGAGTGGGCAGAATTAATTGCTACTCAACTAACCCAAAAGCTACTACTTAAACTAATGTGTAGGAAAATAAACTAGGGTTCTACAAGGGAAGTGAAGCGTATCTACCTATGATGTATTACTCCTTGCTAGCTATCCAATTCTACCTATTGAATTGTCGCTCCTTGTTTAAATTGACGGGTTTTATTCCTTAATACCATTCGTAGGGCCGTGTACGATCTTCCCTAACTCTAGAAGCTCCTACATCACTCCTATGTCGAGCCGTTAAAAGCTCCTAACATGGGATCATTAAAATTCACTTATGCATTAAATATAACCATATAATCGTAGTACACCTCCGATCATGTTTCTTAAGACGTTTAAGCAAGTTACCAATTGGAAGTCCGCCAGTTTTCTTAAGCCTAACATCGATATCATTCAACCAAACAAGAGACAATAGGAAACAAGAATTATAAGCTAAATC